>JAJTUV010001951.1:0-224725 GCA_021653895.1 Mastomys natalensis
GTCTTAGTAACCAGTATCAACTGTCATTACATCTGATTTTGACACACATGTGATCCAAAATGTTTAACCTAGTGAATGACTTTATTAGCAGGAATCCATTGTAAGGAATGAAAACCTTAAATAAAATATTTGCAATTGAACCATAGATTGTGATACACAAACCCACTAAAATCATGAAAAACATAAGACTAAGGAACCATGTGGACATGAAACTAGAGCTTACTCCTTCCCTGTATAACTTTAAAATAACGACTACTGAGCTGTGTTTGTAGCTAATGACAGAATGCTCTCGGTCTAATCCTCAACATTGGGATGTTAAGTTTTGCCAAAGTGACAGGTGTGGGTGGGCTTTTCAATCTCCTAATCACCACATTTATTCCTCTATTCAACTTTCCAAAGTCTTGGGACAGGCAGAGCTAGAGAACAGTGAGGACTCTTGTTTTAAATCTGACAGCTGCATATGGAGACAGATAATTTAGACACATTTTTACCATTCACTGGCATGATCTCACACTTTAATGTGATTATTTACAATTTTATCTGTAAACTATTCTGCTGGTGGATTACCACAGCAAGTCTCACAGAAACTGTTCAAGCAATAAACTGTCTCCACTCTAGCATCACAGGCCGGAGAAGGCCAGTGTACCAGAAGGTGCACATCCTAGGCTAAACAATCTACAATCTACAAAGACAAATATTTCACCTGCGGCACAAGCAACTTGAAGCTTATAATAGAAGATGAACTAATAATTTATAAAAGCCTTAATAAACAACAACGGAACAGTAAAGAGCACTGGTTGGGGTCAGCTGCAGCCTACAGCAGGGACAGGTAGCAGTGGACAGCAATCTTAAGTAGGAAATGCTCATCTTGACAGCAGCACCACTTCTTGCCTGTGTGATATTTTTTAAAATTGGCTATTTTATTTATTTACATTTCAAGTGTTATCCCCTTTCCCAGTTTCCCCTCTGCAAACCCCCTCTCCCATTCTCCCTTACCCTGCTTCTAAGAGGGTGCCATTCCCAACCAACTACCCACCCATTCCTGACTGTGTGATTTCTAAACAAAGGATAATGCACTTAGACAGAGAAACTCATGTCCCAACCCCCACCCTCACCCTTCCCACACACAAAAGTACTTTCCTGGATTGAGAATTGAAATGTCTCCTCGAGGACTTACAGGGAAGAGCTGAGCGGAGGGTGAGGGTGGTAAGGATAAAAACCTGTACAGTCAGAAGCCCAATCTGTGTTGAGGAGACTGTCTAGGTCAAAGGGTTTAATTCTTCATTACAATGCATGGTCAAACTCTACCGAGAAATGGAACAGAACTAATGTGGACAAGAATCCAGCTCCTCCTCCAATTCACACACGTCATTCCGTACCTATGTAAAAACAGTTTTCATCTCTGTTGAACTGACAGTACAAAGACTTTGCTCTCTCTCTCTCTCTCTCTCTCTCTCTCCTCTCTCTTTCTCTTTCTCTCTCTCTCTCCCTTAATTTCTTTCCAGTCATTTAAGAAAAATTAATTTTGGTCTATCAAAGCAATTCATGTTGATTGGAGAGGCCTGACCCAGAGAACAGATACTTTTAGAGCAGTGGTTCTCGACCCATGGGTCGTGACTCCTTTGGAGGGAAAAATGACTCTTTCACAGGGTCACTTCATCTCAGCTATCTGCATGTCAGATATTATATATATGATTCATAACAGTAGCAAAATTACAGTTATGAAGTAACAACAAATATAATTTTACGGCTGGGGGTCACCAGAAGATGAGGAGGTCCATTAAAGGATAGCAGCAATTGTAAGGTGGAGAACCACCGATTTAGAGCTTTCAGTGTTTTCAACCCAATGGAAGAATATAAAACTGAATCTTTAGGTCTTGTCTTCCTTGGTGACTAGATAAGTGATCTTGTATAAGACATTTAATTTGCACACACTGGACTCATTTGGGGTGTGCTCGTCTTTATCGTGAACAGTATTGTAGGGTCAACTTTGAAACAGTAGGAAGTAAGAATCATAAGGTTGGACTTGATGTCTGTCTGCACCTTGGTGTTTAGAACACCCTCATGTGCAGTTTGATTAGTAAGTCGAAAGTTCCTCTGATCAAGGAGAAAAATCACTTTTTCCCAGTATGGATTAAATGGTGTATTCAAATGCCAAATTGTAGAGATTATACTCTTACTATAAACCAGTAGAGGGCACCACCTGGATAGTTCATTCAAACTACAGGCTAGAGGTTGATTATCTGGAATATTTATGGAAATCTCTGATAAGTCTGGTATTTCTGGGGGGAGGGGAAGAATCCATTTCAGTCTTCCTAAAAGTCTATAAGAACAATTGAGAGCTGGGGAAGGGAGTTACTATGTCCAAGTAACAGAGGTCAGGTTTTCTCATGCCATTCTCAATTTCCCATTCCTTCTGAGGGATGCAAATAGTTAGTACTCTGCTTTAGTTTCTGTAGTGTGTTCCATGTGGTATTCATCACATTCAAGTATTACTACCCCTTTCTAAATTCTGTCCTGTGGCCCGTTTGACGTGCATTTTCAGGAGAAGTTGTTTAAACCCCGCATGCTCAATTCTTGTGTGTCTGATGGAGTTAATAGTTTATTCCTTAGCATCATTGAGAGAATAAAGTGAGATAGCATAGATAAAATAAGCAGAGCTGTACCTCCACGCAGTGCATATTTGAGGTCGGCCAGTTGTGTCTGTTACTACTACTGCTAGCACAGCTATTGACTATATAATAGTAATTCCTACAGGTCAGAAAAAAAGATTGGTGTTCAAATACTCAAAGATGAAACAAGAGAGGCAAAATGCCCTTGTGTAAATGCATATAGAATTAAAAGGCTCTTCTTATCATGTTTCCCATATAACTCAGAAATGGCCTGAGTCATTCTGATGCCCAATTTCCACCATTTATCTTTTCACTGAATGAGACAGTTGTTTCGTCTGAATGAGACTGGGTGCCAGGGCTTGCATACCTTGGCATGCTTCACCAGCTTCTTCCAGTACTAGATAAGACACACACATGGTCCTTCTGTACCCATGGGTTCCAAATATTTGAGAATAGTGTCTGTACTGAACACAACAGCACAGTAGAACAGATATCATATAGCATCTATGTTGTATTAGGTTTTAGATGTAATCTGGAAATGATTTAGGGAACACTAGAAGACAAACTCAGGTTATGTACAAATCCTATGCTGTTTTATGAAAAGGACCTGGACATCTGTAAATTTACAATTTACACGAGCTAATCCCCATGAACCAAAAAGAACAAAACTATTCTCATTTTATCTAGATTATATTTTGGGAATTATATAACTGTTTCCATAACAGTCTAGTATCACTTTGATGAACTAACTTATTAAAACAAAACTTCCCAATATATAACAAAGACATGCAGAACTGTAATGAAAGTTGGTTTCCTTGCAGCACTAATTACATATTGGATTTTCTTCCATAATTAGGTTCCCACCTTCTACAAGCAGTTATCAGCACAACAGTGATTCCATCATGTATCCCAGAAGAATCCGAGGATAATTGTACAGCTTTAGGTAAGTGTATGGTCATGAAAGTAGCATCAAACTTTTACACATTTTCAAATAAAATGCAAATATAAATGCATGCTAATGAAACAAGAGGAAGGGACACCTGTCATATCCATTTTTAACCTAATCATTAACTAGAGATCTGGAGAAATTGCATGAAGGAATAACAAGGGGAGAAAGATTAGACATGTAGTTATAAAGATTTGGATTTTGAAAACATGGAAACCAAAGAAAATCATATTGAGCATAATGCCACTATTGGAAACTATTTGAAGGGCCAGATCCCACGAAGAACAGGAAAATGTAAACTCCATACACAGCATGGTTTTGTCTTGATAGATATATCATGTAAGAGGAATGATTTCTATTTCAGGCATAGGGCTCAGGAAACATACATGAAGTACTTAGTGTGATTAGTACCATGCTAAGGTAGAAATACAAAGGTACAAATAGAATGATAGATAGCTATTGATCCCCTAGAGGCAACATGGTCCAGGAGAACCCCCATGGTGCTTTTCTCTGAGCCACATACTAAAGCCAAAGCATGGTTCTAGGTTTCTACTTCTTTCTTGTCTATCACCTCAAGGTTTCTGGAATTTTGTCAATTTCCCTCCATCACTGGTTTTTTGTTTGTTTGTTTGTTTGTTTTGTTTTATTTGTTTTGAAAATTATCTTTGAATAATTTTATAAATCATTGTTTTATATATATTTTTTTTCTTTTTTTTTTTTTGTGACAGCATCTCATGTGTCCCAGGGTGGCCTCAAACACATATGTAACTGAGGCTGATCTTGAACTTCTGATCATTCTGTACCCATTGCGGAGGGTAGCACTATATCCAGTTCAAATGGTGGTATGGATTGAACTTAGGCTTTGTGCATTCTAGACATGTGCTCTGCCAATGGACCTACATTACCATCATAAATAATATTTCTATTTAAAACTCTTACATTCACTGTTGTATTTTCTTAGCAAACTCTCTATTTCAAAATTCATCTAGTTCATGGTCAGGTGTCTTTCCATTCGACAGATGTTCAAGAGGCTGATTTCTTGGTTGATATTTTTAATGATTTGGAAATATACACCTGACTAAGACTTATTTAGTATTAAACTCATCTGAATTAATTAATGCTTTCAACTTGTAATTTAAGTATTTTAACAGTAAGGAATTTTATAATTGCTTTGAGGCTTCCAAAAACAAACAAACAAACAAAAGACAAATTTTACTTTGGGGAAGGGAATGATCCCAATGTGGAGTGTGTGTGCATGCGTGCGTGTGTGTTTGTGTTTGTGTGTGTGTGTGTGTTCTGAGAATTACATCCTCAAGATACATTTTGTTTAGCCTATTGTATGTTTGGGTGTTTGTTTATTGGTTGGGGGAATGTGGTAAATTGAGTAATGCCTTACCCCTGAAAATTCTCCACTGTTGACCCTGACCTATCTGCTGAAATTGCTTAGAGAAAGAATAGTTATGCAGCCAGAGTCCCAGAACACAAGTCATTAAACTTTCCATTCCTTTCACAGTTCAGATGGAAGACGATCCCCGTGTGGCTCAAGTGTTGATTACAAAGTGTAGCTCTGACATGGACGGCTACTGCTTGCATGGACAATGTATCTACCTGGTGGACATGAAGGAGAAATACTGCAGGTGAAGTGACCAAAATGAGAGTCCAATGACAGTTCTGAACCCTACACTTTCCTCTCCTCTTCTTTAGTTAAGATAGTTCTATGGGTTGTTGGCATGTACTTCCTAGATACTATGAAAAACTTTATTACTTCTTCAAAATTAGGAAGCAAATAGAATGTTTCTGTCTGGACAGATACTTTAGGAATAATGAGGGAAACTTCACATACCTCCCTTCTCACTACAACAGCAAATACATATGTAATTAATTCTAGATGACCAGTACCTCGGCAGCTACACAGATTGCCCTTTTGCCACAGTAGTTTGAACTAGATGCTGTGTAGAGCTATTTTACTAATGTTGAGTTAACTCTGCATTCAATTTTTGAATTCACTTTTATAACTTTTAACAAATCATCCTGGTTTCTTGTGTAGCAATGGAGACTTAGTCCTTGTAACACTAACTCATAACATGACCTCATTTAAAAATAATTGACTTTCTTTGTTGTTGTTCTCTTTCAGATGTGAAGTGGGCTATACTGGTCTGCGGTGTGAACACTTCTTTCTGACTGTTCACCAACCCTTGGGCACAGAATATGTTGCATTGACAGTGATTCTCATTTTCCTGTTTCTTACCATAACCGTTGGATCCATATACTATTTCTGCAGATGGTAAGCCAGTTAATTTTATTGCCTATTTTTTTTAAATTACCAAAACACAGACCTATAAACTGGTTGAAATCTAAATGTAGCATGGGAGGAATAAAGTAGAATCTGCACTGTGTTATTAGCAAAGATGTTTTGCTGCATAGCACCTGGGGTTCACTGTCCTTCACTTCCTGCCTATGTGCATACAAAACTCAAATAAGGAATATATTTTCTTTATGAAATCCAGACAGAAATTCTCATCCTATAATAATTACGGCTCTCCTCCTACAGTGATAGTATTACAAAAAATGATAACTAAGAAGAAGTATAACTAACGATTGTCAGGGTCTGTGAGTTGACTGGACCCGTGAAACCAAGAACACTAGAACAATAGTGCCCATAAAAATGCTTCCAGTTTATTTTTCTTAGTTTGAAGTTGGTACAAATTGTTTAGTGGTTTTTTTCCCCAGAAAGTCATTGTTTAGATTTTGTGCTAAGTAGCCATCTGATGATAATGCCTTCCTGATTATACATATGTACCAGAACTTAATACTGGTGAGAGAAACTGATAGAAAAGGATGCTGAAGAATCACTCCTGATATTTCTCAGCTTTGTGCTCATATCAAGTCCTTGGAGAAACACTTTCACGGTGTTAACTGTGTCACCACGTCCATTTCTTACCTAAACTGTTGGACTGCAGGACACTATTCTCTTACTCTCTTGCTTTTCCCATTACCTGACCCAAACCTACTCAGTCTGGGCATTTACATATGCTCTTGGAGTCCATGTATTTATTTCAGGGTTTGTTTTTCTATCTGTTACTTACAGTGCTGTTTCACTTCTGATTATTTACAGGTACAAAAATCGAAAAAGTAAAAAATCCAGGGAGGATTATGAGAAAGTTACTTCAGGAGACTCAGCGTTGCCCCAAGTCTGAGCAGTGCCATCAAATTATGAACAAGGATACACAGCATGCCTGGCTGATGTCAATATTTCGTTGTGTTAATAATATTTATGTTGGGTCATGTGTTAGGTCAATAACTGTATATTTTTAATACACTTGGAAAGTGTTTTATTTTTGACAGAAATATATTTGCTAATATATTATATGTAAAATATTTAATATCAAAAGAAATTTGATATTTTTGTAAGAATTTCTTGATGCTTTATTGAAAAGCTTCAAAATTCATTAAACTGGTGCAGTGCTTAGAACAAGCAATGCCCAGTCTGTGGCTTGGGAGGTGTCTGCAAGTGACATTCCTGCGAGCTTAGTGATATGGTCAAGTCAATCGCATAAATAATTTATTTTCTACTTTTCATGTCTGTGATAATTGGCTTGACTATATTGTGGCTTGGCATAGTGGTTGGTGAGCCTAGTAGTATGGTCAAATCAATCGCATAAGTAATTTATTTCCTATTTCTTAAGTCTGTGATTATTGCTTTGACTATATCATCATGCATTAAACAGTAATAACAATGGGACTTAGCACAGGTAAACGCAATTTGTGTGTCTCAAACCATACATTTGAGCCAGCTAGTCCTTGAGGGGATGTCTTTTCAGAAACTCTGCTATAGAGTTCAGATGTGTCTAGAGGGGACAAAGGACAATCCCCTGTCCTAACTCACCCAAACAAAGGCTGCTCCATCTATGTAGAGTACATCATTATGTGAGGTTGTTGTTTTGAATATCAATCAGAAAATCCACATTTGAAGACAAATTTGAACCCCATTTTAGAATGTTTTTGTAGGGAATTTATTGAAGAATTATAACATTAAAGCAGAATCCAAATTGAATTAATTATATTTTTAAAATACATGAGGATGCTAATCAGATCTTGTCTGATATGGAAATGTACTTTTGTATTTCATGCTCAAAAAGATTTTTGCTTTTGTTTTTTTGTTGTTTTGTTACTGTTGCTATTTTGTTTGTTAACACAGAGTCTCACTCTAGTACTGACTGGCCCCATGGTCATGGTAACTCTCCTACCTTAACCTCCTTGGTTCTTGGTTACAGGCATACATTACCGTGCCCAGCTTCAATTTTTTTTTTTTTTTTTACAACACACAGTTCAGATAACATCTTATTTCAGATTTTAAAGCTACATTTTAAAACATATATCCAAATGCAGGAAGTGAGGAAAATACATCACAAGTCTATTTTTCCAAAGGAGAAACATATTTGAAAGCTTTTAAAATTTAGACTTCATTATCCATACTCATGAAACTAAAGTGAAGCCTGCCCCTTTTCTCTGTCCTTTGTTTGCCTTTATGGAAAGACAGAAAGGCTGTTCTCCACTCTCAGCCTTCAGGTCTTAGTGAGTCACTGAGAATATTCCGTGAAGTTATCTTGAGAGCCACTGCTAGAACTCCTTTTCCTGGGAGGCTGCCTCGCCGAATGCTCAACCTTAGGTAGACCCTCCCTGAAACACATACCAGGTCAGGGAGGGCCTATTCTTCCTCCAGCTTCTTCCTGGCATAGGTTCAGGTAATAAAAAGATCAGGAGTTGCCTTCGGCCTCTAAAGTGCCAAGGAACAAATCATTGCTACTCCATGGAGCTGGTGATGGAAACCCCTGGAAGGCTCACAAAGCTCTTATCCAAAGCCCTGTCCTTGCTATGAGGGAAACAAACAGATTAAGTAAGCAGCACACAATGCATTCCCGTGCATATGCTGGTGCACACACAAGCTCCATCTTTTGCAGAATTACAGCTCTTTGTTTCTATAGTAACCAGCATACTCAGGTTTAAAAGGACAAAGGGGAAATGAAGGTCAGTGAGATCTAAAAAGTATATTTCTTTGCCATTTGATTTGGCTGAAAGCCAGCATACTGTGTGAGAACACATTTTTAAATTCCATTGACATCAACTGGATGAAGAAAAGAAAAACTTGGCCTATTTCCAGCAACCTTAAATTCTCCAGACAAAAGTTTAAAGCTTATCAAGAACTGGGCTAAAACTCAGCCAGTTATTCTACAGATGCTGAAAAAAAAAAGGCTTTTAGATATTGGTATATTGGTATATTATATGGTATGTTATATGGTCTACTATGAGCATTCCTCAGCATAACACATAACTAGATGCAAGAAGTTTGGGGTAGGATTGTATATTTTTAAATATGTCTTAAAAGAACTCAGGAAAGATTTACATATATATATATATATATACATACATACATATATATATATACATATATATATATGTATATATATATGTATGTATATATATATTATGTATGTATGTATATATATATATATATAGTTTTGACCTCAAAGTTGGGAATAAAAGTCAGAGCCTTACACACATCCAGGAAATACTACTGTTGGGATACACCTATAGTCTCCTAAAAACATACTAATAATGCAAAAGGATGATGGAGCTTACAGGTGTTGGGTGAACATGTTTTAAAAACTCATGTTATAGTGAAGATTATGTTAAGTAAGCATAAAAAAGATTGCAATCAATTCATACACAGATTTTTCATTATATTGAGTAAACATGCACACAGGGACATCAACAAGGGTATATACAGACTATACTGAGAACCAAAGCAATCTCAGATGCAAAATTGTATAACTTACAGTCTCCCACCAAGACTACCTCATAGCCCAGTAGATACTCTCCGTGAATAAGGACATCATGCTCTGTACGTGACACTAAAGTTTTACTGTAAAAATGAGACTCCACCTACCTAAAGTCTCCATCTCTGTAACTGGACCATAACTCTACTGCTCTCATCTGTTTTCACCCGCTCTGTGTCAAGAGTCAAACTGTGGGAGGAAAGCCAAAGATTTTGGTTTTGAGTCCTTGAGAAGACAGCTAACTAAATTTGGCTGCCCAAAGATATCAATTATTGAATCGATATCTGTATATAGCAAATATATGACATGGCCTAGTATCCAATTTTTGTTTCATTCAGTCAGTAATCTGTAAAGTTGACTTTAAATCTTTTATTGGACCAAATTTGTCACACTTGCCTCATTGTTTTTATTTTGTAGAGTTCTTTTTAAGTTTGATTGGCTGCCCCATGTTTTTTTTTTTTTTTAATTTTTCTAATGTTATGGGGAAAGGGGGACACAAACAGCACTTCTGGGCTACATTTTAAAGTTTTAGCCAAAGACTGTTTGTCTAAGATATCTCTGCTATTGAAACATGATGCTTTTGAATGTCATACAGTGTACTTTTCTTTTTGCCTGTTTGCACTCTGTCACTGCACTTTGTAAGTCTGAAGAACCACTTGTATAAAATTTCTATTAAAGATTCTAGTGGAACATAAAATTGTATTGTGTTCACCTTAAAACTTATTTGACTATGAATTTTATCAGAGAACTGAATTGTATCAATTTGTTTGGAGTTAATATCAGCTTTGATAGACATATACCTTGACATAGTGAAGCACACTATAATGTACAAGTTATTGTCAGTTTTTATTTATTTTTGTTAGGAATTGGCAAAGATCAGTATGGAAAAATAAAAGTACAAACACTTAAAAAAGCTGAAGTCTCTCTTCATTTTTCCCGTCCCTATTTGTGTCCTAGTATATTAGGGGCTTGAAAGTAGGGTTATGGCTTTAAGGTGTAGCAATAGAAAAACACAATGCTCTTAATTTGGGAAAGATCCCATATATGTATCTCATTTTAAGGGCTAATATATTGAAGTGTTAAAAAAGGAGTCATAGTAACTTTAGGGGTTATCATGTTTTCAAAGAATATGCTAATGGGTATTTTAATATACCCTTCGATAAGTGTCTTTTTAAGTGCTATATCAGTCAGAAAAGTACTCGTGATTCCTTAACCTGTGCCCCCAAGGCTCAGTTTCCTGGCTTTCCAGAAGAGAAAATATCAGCTAGGCCACATGTGCTTCCTTGTATGTTGCTCCAACAATCTGCAGGACATTTTTTGTTGTGTTTTTTAAGTGTGTACTAAATGTATATACTTTACCACTAAGCCACATACATCCAGATCCCCTCTTGAGGTTTTTTATTGATTTCTGACCTTCCTGAGCCTTTGCTAGCTTGAGGACAATGAAGGCATGCCCTATGACAACTGCATAGTTACTGAAGGCAATGGGTGGAGCTGCTCTGAGAATTGAGGTCTCCTGACCCTCAAGCCACTCCAATTCTGACTGGATCAGAGGCAACAGAACTTGGTGGAGAGTTAGCTTCAATCTAATTCAGAGGTTTCCACCCCACAGTCCCCAGGGGAACAAGAATTATTATAAATTGGAAATTTTGAGATCCCATAGAACCAGAAAACTGAGTCAAAATTTGAGTCTGAGAACCTACAAAGCAAAAGGAAAAGTTAGCAATACATTTACCTCTTGGCTTCCAGGACATCACGTTCACCTGGTTTCTAGCTATATAGTCCTCAGTATTGCCTCATCCTTTGTGGTGTCCATGTAAGCACCTGAGTATGTTCAGATCTCTGGAATTTTCTCTGTATATAGCTACCCTATATTTCTCTTCATGTGACCCAAGTCTTTGATGACCATTATGCAGTGGATTTTCTCAGCCTCCATGCCTCTACTAAGTTCCATTTGACTATACTTTCTATCTAATATGTCACCTCCTGAATAGTCTCAGTGCGGTTAATGGTAATGTGTTCAATAACTGGCATTCCCTTAAAAATCTATCTGGCAGGCTAGAGAAATGTCTCAGTCATTAAAGGCTAAGCTCACAACCAAAAAATTTAAGAAAAATCTATCTGGCTTAACCAAGAAGGCATGCAGGAAGGATACAGAAGATTCAATAGTCTCAAATAAAAAGACAAAGAAAAGCCAGTTCTTGTGATTTATGTGGAAGATCATAGACTTCAGCCATTTTATATTTGACACATCATGGATTTGTGAAGTGAGAACATCATAGCTTCACTTGGAATATAGTTTTACCCTTTTGCCAAGGAAGGACATTCTATTTGAGAAAAGAAACAACTTTTTAAATCTACTATGAAGCAAATAAATTGATTAATGAATATTCCCCAAAGGAAAAGTAGGGTGCTATTTCTAGAGAGGAATAGATAAATATTAAGCAAATAAACACCAAGTATCTAGTACATAACCTCAAATGTGCATAAGGGTTGTAGAATTCTGGATTCTACAAGACTGGGGAGCTGGGAAGATAGTTAAGGTAAGAAAGCACTTTCAAAATAAGCTTGAGGACCTGGGCCTGGATCCCCAGAATCATCATAAAAATCCAAGCATGGTGATATACACCCAAAATTCTGGTGCTAGGGAGGTAAAGATAGAGGAATCCCTCAAACTCTCTGCCCAGTTTCTCTTGATTAATTGATGGTCTACTGGTTCAATGTGAGTTCTTGCTTTAAAAATAAGGTGGACTGCAATAGAGGCAGATGCCTGACATTGACCTCTGCCCTCTACATACAGAAGTACAGGAGTGTGTGTGCAACTACACACAGGTGCACACACACATACAGTCACACACATATGCAAATATTTTTTGGATTAGCTAATAGGGTATTGTAGGAAGCAGTTCTCCCCGCCGTCAGGATGACGGTTGGCATGTAGCCAGCTAGCTATGTAGGCACTATGGCTGTGGCTCCTTGTAGAGAGAAGGTTCATGCTTCCAGGTGTGGCTACCCCATTTTAGCCCACCTCGCATCACAGGAGCAGCCAATTAACAGTGACGGTGGCAGCTGCTGTCGGGATTAAGGCAATGTATATAAAGGCGGCTGGGGCTGAGAGAGAACTGGACTGGACTGTTAGCACTCACTTAGCACTGGGTTCTATGCCCAGAACAAAATAAAACAGAAAATGGGGGATATAGTCTCCAATAGACTGCGATTTGCAAAGTCAGGAACTCATCCAGTGTCCCAGAGATTCCAAGACCTCCATCTTACTCCAGCACTGGCATGGCAGGAACTTCATCACAGTGACTACTGTTGAAGCCAGAGAAACATTTCCAGGGAATGAAGAGAGTGGGAAAACACAAAACAAAACAAGCAGTAAACACTGGAGTCCAAATGGAAGTTGATAAAGAACTTGATGGTGGCACACACCGTTGATCTCAGCATTAGGGAGGCAGAGGTAGGCAGATCTCTGTGACTTTGAGGCCAGCTTGCTCTATAGAGCTAATTCCAGAATAGAGTCACACAGAGAAACTGTCTCTACAAACCAAAACCCAAACCCAACAAAAAGCAAAAAAGGAAAAGGAGATCATTCAAGCATTCAAATACCAAGATTGCTCTACACCTTTTATGTATACCCCATCTTAAGGATAAGAAATAAAAGCTAAACTTGGAATTTATATTCTAGTGAGAGATTGGAGAAAATACATACTCATAACAATAATAGCAGTAAATACTTGCTAGTCACTACTAAGCTTTTAAATATATAACTCATTATATCTTTTAAACCATCCTATGAGGTGATTGTTTCCATAGATGAAGTGGGAACCAAGCATAACATACCTAGGTATTCCTGCATAGTGATGAATAAGATAGCAATACATAGCATGCTGTGACTTGGGACTGCATTATCTCAGCTGGTTAGACAATCATCTCTATGGAGATAACATATGAGCACAGACATAGAGAAGAGAAAGATGTGGCCAAACCAACTTATAGATCCAAGTGTTCCTACTGTTCTTACCAGAATAGTAAGAGCTCTGATGTCTAAAGACAGTGGGAGGAGTTGTAGGCCAGAGAATGCTCTAGAAAAACAGTAGTATAAGAATGAAAGATACAGTCAAGTAGAAAATTTAAGGGATGCAAACGTTGTCTTTTATTAAAAGCTTTGTTTTTATATATATGTATATATTAAAAATCAGTTTGAATGGGACACGCTTTTAATCCCAGCACTTGGGAGGCAGAGGTAGGCGGATTTCTGAGTTCAAGGCCAGCCTGGTCTACAGACTGAGTTTCAGGACAGCCAGGGCTACACAGAGAAACCCTGTCTCGAAAAACCTAAAAAAAAAAAAAAAAAAAAAAAAAAAAAATCAGTTTGAAATCATTACAGGATTATAGATAGTACAGTAATATAATTTATATTTCAAAAAGGCTATAGTCTATTTGCTTTGTGGAAACAGACCAAACTGAGTAATACCCATACCTGATAAGTGAGTTAGGGGCATTTTAATTGCTCATAAATCTATGGCAAAGATAGAAGTGAGAGTGAGCAGTGGTGGATATAACGAAGAACAGTGAGTTTGGGATTTAGATAGAGAATACTTTAAATGAGCAGGACTTACTGATGGTCACATACAAGAAGACAACTAAGGAAACACAATATAAAACTCAGAACAAAACAATATTCCAGGACTTTTCACAATAGCCAGTCAAGTTCAAAATCAAGGATGAGAAGGAACAGGAAGAAAAGAGGCATGCTTGGTTTTCTGAGGTTTCTGCGGCTAAGAGAGTATTTCTGGTTGATGAGAAAGGTGGAGGCCAGATTGCAACAAAATAAGGAATGGTAATGGCTACTGCTAACTATTTATGGATGTATATGTGTGCACAAATACACACTCAAACACACACACACACACACACACACACACACACACACACACACACACACACTCCTTATCCAGAATCATAAAGAAGAACAAATGACAAACTCTTAGCAGTTCCATTATAGATTATCCAGCACTGGCATTAACCAGACCCTCTGTTTTCCTCTGGCCTTTTCTGTGTTCCTTTACACTGAGAGTCATGAAAAGTTGGCATCAGAGATGAGAATTATTGATAGATAGAAATTAGGGGGACAGCCACTGGATTTCCCTTCCCCTGGTCTCTGACACTCCTGTCTCAGACATCTGAGAACTGGCTCACTCCCTGAGTTTCAGGAAAGGGACTAAAGCGTGTGAGTCATGTGCGTGCATGTGATGCCATCTAGGTTACAGTGGGAGAACCTGGTTGTGGGAATATAAATAAGCCCCTTATCAGTGGGCAGGGCCTCTGTATACATGGGTTGGGCAGTGAAACAGAAGGCTGACCTGGAGAACACGCACAGGAGCTGCATTGAAACTACATTCCCTCCAGAGGTCATGGTAGCTCCTGGGCCTATTGGGAGTGCCACACACATTGGACCATGAGAAGGACGGTTTGGATTAATGGACACACATCTTGGCTGGCTGTTATTATTGAGACAAGACATCACAACAAAATGCTGATCCGCAGTCCTTCCTACCTTTTAAATTTGTGTCATTTACAAGCCTCCAGCAGGTCTGCACCCTCCAATGTTCCATAGTTTTGGACCTAATGCTCAGTACTTTATAGCTAAATGTATATATCTTTTCTGGCCATTTGCCACTCTATGATACATACTAGAATTTACTCTTTATGACCAACATGATAAGATCTTTGCCTTGCTAATACCTACCTAGGTTATAATAAAATCTAAAACTAAGACTATGACAGAAATAATATATGGATTCAACTCCACAGGTTCAGAAATTTGAACCCTAAAATAATAGGAGAAACTGACCTTGGAAATTAAATCATGAAGGGAAAACCTGAATTATTTTGAAGCCTTTGGCATAGAAAAAAAGCCAATGTAACATACGACAGAAGAATGGTTTAGTATAGATGCTGATCAAACCCGGTGGTATTTTTGCCACACTGTTCTGCCTTTGACTTCGGGCTTGACACACTTTTATAAGAGACAAATCCCAGAGGCTGCAGCAGGGTTTCCTAGGTGTACCTTTCAAAGAGGAAAAATTAGGAGTCACAGTGTACATATTACTATTGCCAATAGCAGTAGAATTATGTATCACTGTAGAGCAGTTATGGTATATGGTGTGAGTGTATGTGTGTGTGTGTGTGTGTGTGTGTGTGTGTGTGTGTGTAAGAAACCAAGTGTTTCATAAAATATATTGCTTCTTAGGCATCTTTTTTACAAATATATGCTAAATTAATATTTTATTATAATATTTCCAGAAATTTAATATTTTATAAATACCCACTTCAAGATTTGTTTCAGTAAACTTTCAAAATACTGCCAAATTAAAATAAGTTTAAAAGCTCCCCTGTTTAATTTTGACACCTTCAAACTACTAGTATTAACATGGTGATCTGTAGCTCTGTAGCATTTTATGTGTGGTCTTTGGTCCATCTAAAACTCCAGTTTTCACAGAAGTGGGCTGTGTTATGTGTGCTGTGCTGTATTGTTTTCATCACTCAGCAACAGCATTTCACGTGACATTAGATATCATTTAGTAGCATTTTAATGACATTTTACACTTAAAATAAATACCATGCTGGGTGTATAGATTATTTCCAGTTTTCCATAATTGTGTGGACATTTTGAGGGCTTCTCTTACAGCAAAATCTCTAATAATTTTCCCAGAATCAATAACTAGTAAATTATTTACAATAACATGTAAAATTTTGTTTTTGATACAATTCTCAGACACCTGGTGGCAAAAGCTGTCAATTAGGATGATGGAATATCTCCCAGCTTCTTCAAACGTGGGTTGTGACAGAAAATCACATAACTGAATGTGGGGCTTCAAACAGGTGGCAACAGTGAAAGTCTTTCAAGGCATACCCCACAAATGTCAATCCAACATCACATGTGTAAAGAACCCAAAGTGTTTCTGGTAGTGTCTGCCCAGGTGACATCATGTGACTTCACTGCAGCCTTGGTTCTGAACATACAACAGACTCATTTGGCACTGCACAAGGCATCAGGTCCATGAGAGCCATTACTGCTGTGTGAAACACTTCAGCCAGATCCAAGTCTGTGGTATGTTATTAATGGTAGTGTTCTACTGTAAACACAAAGTTTATAAATATAATGGTTTAATTATAGGAAAATGGGATACTTAATATTCTCCTAGTGTCATTTCACAGCATGTAAATATCAAATTAGTATATCTTGGTATTGTATTGGGTTAGATATTTGATTTTGAAAAATCTCTGCTTGTGTTATTGCCTTGAGTTCAACTAAAAAAAAACTAAACAAACGGCATCTTGGGATTAATAAGGAACTTACAATATGTACATATGAATGCAACATGAGCTTCTCATCAATGATGATTATAAAATTAAAATGTTGGTCAACTCAGAAAAATATTGCAAGTGCTGTGTATCGAACAATCAGCCAGGATTAATTCTTCATGTGAAACAAGTCCAGTTCACTAGAATGCAAATTTGTTGTCATCTTTTAAAAATAGCAAATTATTTGTATATGAAATAATTGTTTCACGATAAGTGTCTACAGAATTTGTATCAGTAATTGTTCTGTTTGTATTATGTGTACATCAGGAGTCATGTAAAAAATCTCTTGGACAGAAAAGAATTCTTAAATGGAAAGAATTTAAGAAAGGCTGGCTTTCTTTTTCTACACAACTCATGGACAAATTCTTTCTTGAATTTGGGATGTCTTCTTGCTGTTTAAAAGCTTGTGAATATATTGCTGAGAGAAAAAAAATGGGCAAGAAAAAGACAAAAAGAAAGTGAGGGGGGCTAAATAAATATATACAAATAGGGTTGATGTTGATTACCTCTGAATTGTGAGAAAATCACTTTTGTTTTTTGTTTGTTTGTTTGTTTGTTTGTTTTAAATGTTAATCCACCGGGCAGTGGTGGTACATGCCTTTAATCCCAGCACTTGGGAGGCAGAGGCAGGCAGATTTCTGAGTTTGAGGCCAGCCTGGTCTACAGAGTTAGTTCCAGGACAGTCAGGGCTCTACACAGAATCCCTGTCTCAAAAAACCAAAAAAAAAAAAAAGTTAATTGACTTTATAACTTTAGTAATGCTCAATAACAAGATGCCCATACAATCAGAAGTGTAACCCAATACCCAACCTAGATATACCAACTATCTTTGACTGGCAGACACATGTGAACATCTGCTTCCATGTTCCCCTCTCTCTAATCTCCTAGCTCCTCCTCTTCCTCTCCTTACTCCTCCCACCTTAGCTCATCCTACATATCACCCTTCCTGTTAAAATAAAAAAAAAAAAAAAAAAAACTTTTCTCTCAAAATACAATTAGAGCACAACTATACCAATTTGTATCACTAAGGTACAAGATAGATTGAATACCCAGTCCATCATTTTGTTGACTAACCAGAACCTCTGTCATCTCTCCTAACTAAAAGACTTAGTTATGAACCTGGCTTTTTTCTTGGCTTTAGAATGAATGTCACCTGAAAACCATCCTCTCAGGTCTTTTCTCTCAAAGTAAATAGCTGGGATTGGCTATGAGACTATAAGTCTTCAACCCCATCAGAAATCCAGAATGACTGAATTAACTGAAATTATGGGAAGCACAAAGCATAGCTTCTAAAACTTAGCCAATTTATAGAGACCACTGAACACCTGGACAGTCCCCATACTACAAAACGTTGGAGCATCTGATCTTCAGCCTTCTGGCCCAGGATCATCTGACAGACCTAGTGATGCAGAATTATTAAGTGCTGATTACTCTGTCTTGGCAGATATAATCAGTTGACTATTCCACAAGTGTGTCCTTTTCTGGACAGTAATTGTCTGTAGATGAAAAGAGGCAATTCTTGCCTAGTGGCTGTCTCCCTACAACTGGAGTAACTCAATTTCTTCTTAGAAGCCAAGACAGGAAGCTGTCAGGAGCAGACAGGTCTCTAATCAAAATGAACCTTAATACAGAAATGTTTGTAACATCAATTCTGTGGACTTCTGACGTTTTGAAAACCAACTATCCGTGTAAGACAATCTGGACTGTTGACTGTTAACTCCTCTCAGCTATTTCTAAATAAAATATAGAAAACACCATAACAATAAACTCAGAGCCGTGAATTTGCTATAGGCCCTTAACTCACAGGCTAACCATCTCAAATCAGTTAAAAAAGTTAAAGAAGGACTGGGTCTAAGCCTTGTATTCCTAAATGTGTTATATAGGCACAATGCCTATGAGAGTAACAATATTAATCTCACTTATATATCAATAAAAAACTTGTACCAATGAAAACCTTAAATTTGAAATCAAAGTAAATTTGTACCATTTAAGAAATTATAACTTCAGCTTAATAACAATTATACAGATTTCTACCAATAGATTATGGCTATGCAATTAATCCTAGCTATTCCTCCCTGTTCCAACAAAACCACTACTTTTCCCAAGAAAGACAGCCCAATATTAACCACCTCAGTCCCCAAGCCCAGGGATTAGGGGCCCCAACTCTTCATTAACTTCTTCAAGCTGATTGTGGGCATTGAGATATTAGAAGAGGGGCAAGGGAAGAGTAAATTGATAAGCCTCTGACGTCTGTGTCTTCACTGCATTCAGCTGAGATTCCAGGACATCAGAGGTTCAAGCAGGTCTGCTCAGCTTGTTTGATGAGTAGATACACCAAGGCTGTGTATTCTGCAATATACAATTCTCAAAATCAAATTTTAGTATCAAGATATTTTTTGTTTGAATCCTGGAATCTAGTCTTCTGGTGGCCTATCTCTATCATACCTAATCCGTATAATTCTGGGAGTTTCTATGAGGGTGTGCTCCCTCCATCCTCCCATTCCCATCTCTCTGCTCTCAAATTCCCCAACACTAGGGAATCCAAACTATTGGTTACCAAGGCCCTCCACTTCCACTGATGCCTGACAAGGCCACCCTCAACTACCTATATAGGTGGAGCCATGAGTCCCTCCCTTTGTGTTCTCGGGCTGGAGGTTTTAGAGGCTACCCCAGCTTGTTTCTTAGGACCATTTGCTTGAAAAATTGTTTTCCAGCCTTTTACTCTAAGGTAGTATCTGTCTTTATCACTGAGGTGGGTTTCCTGTATGCAGCAAAATGCTGAGTCCTGTTTACATATCCAGTCCATTAGCCTATGTGTTTTCATTGGGGAACTGAGTCCATTGATGTTAAGAGATATTAAGGAACAGTGATTGTTGCTTCCTGTTATTTTTGCTATTAGATGTGGAATTATCTTTGTGTGGCTATCTTCTTTTGGATTTGTTGGAAAAGGATTACTTTCTTGCTCTGTCTAGGATATAATTTCCCTCCTTGTATTGGAGCTATTCCGCTAATATCCTTTGTAATGCTGGGTTTGTGGAAGATATTGTGTAAATTTGGTTTTGTCATGGAATATCTTGGTTTCTCCATCTATGGTAATTGAGAGTTTTACTAGGTATAGTAGTGTGAGCTGGCATTTGTGTTCTCTTAGGGTCTATATGACATCTGCCCAAGATCTTCTCTATTTTATAGTATCTGGTGAGACGTCGGGTGTAATTCTGATAGGTCTGCCTTTATATGTTACTTGGCCTTTTTCCCTTACTGCTTTTAATATTTTTCCTTTGTTTTGTGCATTCTTTGTTTTGATTATTATGTGATGGGAGGTATTTCTTTTCTGGTCTAGTCTATTTGGCATTCTGTAGGCTTCTTGTATGTTTATGGGCTTCTCATTCTTTAGGTTAGGGAAGTTTTCTTCTATAATTTTGTTGAAGATATTTATTGGCCCTTTAAGTTGGGAATCTTCACTCTCATCTATACCAATTATCCTTAGGTTTGGTCTTCTCATTGTGTCCTGGATTTGCTGGATGTTTTGTGTTAAGAACTTTTTGCATTTTGTGTTTTCTTTGACAGCTGTGTCAATATTTTCTATGATATCTTCTGCACCTGAGTTTCTCTCTTCTATCTCCTGTATTCTGTTGGTGACTCCTGATTTTTTCCTAGGTTTTCTATCTCCAGGGTAGTCTCCCTTTGTGACTTCTTTATTATTTTCTACTTCCATTTTTATGTCTTGGGTGGTTTTGTTCAATTCCTTCACCTGTTTGGTTGTGTTCTCTTGTAATTCTTTAAGGGAATTTTTGTGTTTTCTCTTTAAGGGCTTCTACCTGTTTACCTGTGTTCTCCTCAAATTCTTTGAGAGTGTTATTTATGTCCTTCTTAAAGTCCTCTATCATCATCATTAGAAATGATCTTAAATCTGAATCTTGCTTTCCTGGTGATATGGCGAATTTAGGACTTTCTAGTGTGGGAGAACTAGGTTCTAATGATGCCAAGCAACCTGGGTTGCTGATGCTTATGTTCTTATGCTTGCCTTTTGCCATTTGGATCACCTTAGTTCTACCTACCCTGTCTCTTACTGGAACCTGTCTTTCCTATTATCTTGGTTGTTTCAGAACTGTGTGTGGTGGGTGTTACTAGTGGGATTAGAGCTCGGGCTCAAGATCTGCTCAGTGCTTGGGCCCAGACTAGAAGGAACCAGTGCTCTGGGCCAAGAGTGGATTCCTGGGTCCTACTGGGTCCCAGTTACTCCCTGTTTGGGGGCGGGGTGGGGGTTGCTGTTTCCTTATCTAAGATACTGCCCAGGTTAGAGCTCCAGGGAGGCCAGCTTCCTCTGAAATTTGTGAGATTGGGTGCAGAGCTGCCGCCTGGGATCTGCTCAGTGCTGGGCCCAGACTGGAAGGACAGAAGATCACCTTTGTAAACATCCATGTATTTTACAAATTTCTGCAGTCAACATTGAACTTTCCCAATTAGAAAACTTGGCTAAAGAAACACACACAAAAAGATGTACTCTCCCAACTTAAATCAATCTAAAAAAAAAAAAAAAGGTTAATTTTATCTATGTACCTCAGAACTTCCCAGATTCCATTACTCAACAGACAACTCTCCAAGAATTGATTCTTGGCGAGTTTTGAGGAGGATTTAGTAAATGGTTTCCGAACATTTCAATGAACTTTCAGAACTGTTTTAGGATTAAAAAGTTGATTTTTAAAAATTAAAATAAAAAATTTCTACCAGTCTGGGTTCCTTTAAAAAAAAATAAAGAAGTCATAGAATTTATCTATCTATCTATCTATCTATCTATCTATCTATCTATCTATCTATCTATATATATATATATATATATATTAGAAAGGGTAGAAATGGCTTTAGTTGAGTGGCTTACAGGATGTTGTCAGGCTAGTCCAACAATGGTGGTCTCCCAATGGAAAGTTCAAGAATTCAATTCTAAAACTTGGTTGCAGCTGATCTTAAGTCTATACTGGAATCCCCAAGAAGTAGGTTCTAGAAAAGGTGAAAGAATGCCTCAACAGGATAGATGACTTTGCCAGAAAGAGGGAGTCCAAATATTGAGCTCCTAGCACTGCTCTGGGGACACTCTATGTCACTGTCCTCTTTGATATTGTTTAACATCCAGCAGCCTTTGGATCTATGAGTCATCTGAGACTTACCAGAAAAGTTTTGTCAGCCATACTATCAACCTCGTTTAACCTTTAAGTTTCCCAACAAACCCCTATTCTTTCCCTAAATTAATATTAACTGTAAAGCATTCAACAGTGATATTTACCATCAGCCTATTAGAATCTGTGGTTCTTCCATCCTGGTTGACTACTTTCTCTTTAACTGCCATGGAAAGTATATAACCAGCTTCATGCACATGTTTGATGAATCACTCTTACTGTACAGTGATCCATACTCAAATACACTCCCAAAGTAAAGCAAGACAGACCATGAAACACTTGCCCAGAGATACATGTGGAGACCCGTGATACCTAACTCCACCTGGCAGCAGGCAAAGCTGACTCTTTTTCGAGTCACACTTTTCCTTTGTCTCTGTAAAGTGCACGCACGTTTTCAAGATGAGATTTCCTGAGCAGCAATGCTTCTTGTAATGAAGCATAATGGTATGGGCATCTACTCAAAGAGATAGCAGATTCTGTTAACAATTCTACCGGGCAGGAGCTGAAAGGTTTTCCTTTTCTACAAATCTTGGAATAAAGATAACAGATTCCTTTTAGAAAGGCCAGTGTCTCTAAGGGAGAGCCCATTAATGCATTAGCGTTCTACTTCATTAACACACAGCTGTGTGTCATATGAAAGGAAGGTTGCCCTATCTGGAGACGGTTTTTCTTGAGAGGACAGAATGATGGGAAAAGTCACACCCTGGAAACACTATTGAGTATGATTATCCCATATTGCAAGCTAGAGTATATATAGTGGATACAAAGAAAGGTTTGGAAGGCCAGCATGAAGGCAGTGCATAGAAATAAGACATGTTGTAGAGATGGGGAAGGTATCAACACACAGCTCTTGCCTTGTTTCCATATTTTCCCAAGTATCGTAAAATTCTGTTACTTCTGTGATGAAATTTATAAAACCATCCAGTCATATAACCTTCCCTTTTCCATTATTTATCCAGCTAGTAGCTCAGGGTAGCTTTCCCAAAAATCAATAATAATATGAGCAGGATAAAGCCTTTTTGTTTGTTGTATTTTAAGTCAGCTCTCAAGATAAATTAATTAAAAGTAGATATCACTCACATAGGAAACTAAGTCTGGTGCTATTTTATTAGGACTAAGAGAACTGAGTAAAATGGAGGAGCAAACATAAACTACTAGGAATATTGGTACTAAGAAATGAGAGGCCTAAGGTTCTAAGTTAAACTCACTTACTTCCAGCACTGTTAAGCAAGCATCATTTGATCTGATCAATGTCCCCACTTCTCAATGAAAAGCCACCAAGAACAGGTGAAGTTGGGCAAAGCCATGTGTGTTTTGGCAGCAAAGTGTGGTTAAGAAGGATATTTCTGGGAAAAAGGCTGTTAACAAGGGCTTGTTACAGGACTTGGGCCTGAGCTGGGTGATCTGGGGGACAATTTAAAGAAGAAAGGTTTGCTCTGAACTGGATGCCATCACAAAGGATGATTCAGTAACAGAGCATTAAACATTTTAAAGTCATTTACAGGAGCTGAGAGAAGAAAGTGTTTGGTAATTTTTCATGATGGTTTCCACACTTTGGGGGAGTAGCTTTATTTTTGCCAAGTTCCACCATGGTTATGGATGGTCCCCTTTTCTCCCTGAGTTTTATCTGAGTATCATTTCTATTCTGTGGGGAAATGCCAGAGCCTAGCTGCCAGCTGCAAAGACTTTTAAACTTGTCTTAACCATGGTTTCTTAGGTTGCTTATTCCTACATTCAACATATATCTATGTGTTTCAGGTTGATGTAGTACCATTTGGGATGAAAAAGGAGAATGGAGAACAAGCAGACAAGTCCAGCTCAGGAAGCAACCATGGGTCACTGTGCCTCAGCTAGACTTCTGGCTTCATCATTGTCTCCCTGAGTAATTCTGCCAAAGATGCTATTAAACAAATACTAATTAATTATATGTACCTTTACCACTACAGAAGATATTTTGAAAAAGCCATAAAGGTATGAATTGCTACAAGAGGAGTCACAGAATTCTATGTGCATGAGAGAGACTCAAAGAACTCTGGGAGAAATAGCTAAGTGACCCAGAGGAAGAAATACTTAAACTGAGCCTTGATATATTTTAGCTAAATGTATCCTATATGGGTAGAATAGAAAAGTTGAAAAAATAAAACTTAGAGGAGAGCAAGTAACTAAGATTTGAAGTTCTGGAAGAATTCCTGTTTGGTTTGTCTAGATTTATTCCTGATGGGGTAACAGTGGAGCTGGTATTCTAGGCTGTGATTCATTAGAAGGTAGACAAGAATGTTAGGCAATGGAAAAGCAGATGTACCATGTGCTCTTCTAATGGAAGTCTTTGCTGGCAGAAGCTATGAACATATGTTTGACTTTGCCTGATGGAACTAAGCTTAAAACAAACAAACTAACTAACTAACTAACTTCTAGCCTAACAAATAACCTCCCTCAGCTACTGTGCATGGGATTCATTTGAAAGGAGATAGGACATTACTTGAAAGGATAGGGATTTTTCTATGAAGAGAGGTGAAGGAAATAAGAGGAAGTGAGTGACTGTATTCTCCAAACTCCTGAATTTCTGCTGACACCATCCTGCACTGTTAGGCTTCCTGTGGACACTTCTTTAATCTTTTCTTTACACCTGGCCTCTTCTAGGTCATTGTTCTAATTGGAAACAAAGCACATGCAAATGTTCTCAAATTATAACATCAAAATATGGCTATTTAGATTCTTTTGAGATTGAAGCTTGTAATTATGTCTGGTGGGAAGGAGCAAGACCTTTCATACTTTTTAAACAAACAGCTGATAGAAGTCTATCAGAAGGACCTATTTACCCCCAACCTTCTGGGAAACTAACACACTAAAGGATTCCCTTAGTATTTTAGAGAATGTGCATTAGAAGTATTTACAAACCAAGGATGGTCAAAATAGCAGTGCTTTGTTTAAATCCTGTGAGACATGCGTGAGGTAACTCAATTTCCTCCCCAATGGTGACTTGTATGGATAGCTACATGTGTTGAAATCGAACATGCTTGCATGCTATGCTCTCCATGCCTAGGCTTTTTCCACAGAAGTGGAATGACTAAGAGAGACCACAGAGCTCATTAGATCAAGAATTCCAGGATCAATACGTCAGAAATTCAGAGATCAAAACCTTCTCATCTTCATAAACACCCACTACTAGGAAAATTTAGTTAAACCCAACTACCTATTAAAGTGAGTATCATTTAGATGCCACAAGACAGGGGAACAATAACCAGTCACAAAAAATAGATAAGTCTTCTTACAGTATTTCCCATAGAATTGGATAGAAATGTTTTGCCTGTGAATTTTGTATACATTCATCCTGACCATTGTTTGAATTGAAGAGATTGAATCGAGAATTTCTTGGGATAAAACTCACTATTTAGAAGCACTCCCAGTGATAATGAGAAGAGAACTGAGGACAATGTCCTCGCCCATGGAGTCACCGAATGAACCTTATTTATAAGACAGAAGTGCCTGACTCACGCCCAGGAAACATGCACAAATGTAATGGTCTGGAGTTTGGCTTCCATGTGATGACTTTTAAAAGTCTCTTTTGTTGTATATTTGTACAGCCAGGCAGAAAAAAAATGGCCTCACAGATTCCCTGCCTTTTCTGCTTACGGGTCTGTAGGAACCCAATGGGAGCTCCCGAGGGACAGAAGAACTATTTATAATAATCAATCTCATATATTTAGTGTATACAATTTGCATTCTCTTTGACTCATATAAATATTTTATATTTATTTTTTATACAGTAGGTTTTGACATTTTTCAAGGATTCATATCATAATGAATACTCATAAAATGTCTATTTTGAGAAACAAAAGTATTTCTGTCATCTCCTTGTATTTACTAGTGATTTTAAACTTTCCTCAGACAAAGCAGAAATTCTTTAAGGTTAATTCTTGTGTCTTATTTGCCTGTTTACTTCCTAGATGTGCTCAATAAATGCTGTAACCTGAGCAATGTTTGTTCTATCAACCTCTCTTGAATTATTAAGTTTGCCTCAGTGAATCTTCTGGACAACTCCTCCATGCCCCATCTGGCCCTGGCACTGTGGGCACAGTAAACTCGAGTGCAAGGAACTTATATTCCAGGAAATGAATTAGACACTTGGATCTCAGCTTCCGGGATGACACCACACCTCACATCAGCAGAAATGTGCCTCGACAGAGCTCTGGGACTGCCATGAGCCAAAACTTACAAGATCCTTGTCAAATGAGCAATCAGGAGTCAGCCTGTCGGAGGCTGCCACAATCCCTCTGTTAGTTTAAATGAACAAGTTCCAAGGACTTTGCGCTTCCTCTTATAAAGAACTCAAATGTCACAGTCACAGGAATGCATTAGCAACACAAAATTTCAGAAACTTAATATCCTTCATAGATGCTCAAATACCTTGGTTGGGTTAACATGCAAATCAATAATTTCTGCCATTAGAAAATGGCAATTTTCTCCAAAGAATAAATTTGCTTGTAGAGAATACAATCCTACTTTGATTGTTATTGGTTTTGGGAACAAAGATTCTTTAGGGATACTAACTAGGTAACCAGGATAATGGAGAAGATTACATCCAGAAATAGTTGCTCTTGGTGTGGAACCAGATCTTATCTCTAACTAGGTAACGGGGTAATGGAGAAGATCATGATGAGAAATAGTTGTACTTGGTGTGGAACCAAGATAAAATTGCCTTAAAACTGTGGACTGAAAAATGCATTTATGGTGGTTTGAATAAGAAAGGCCCTCATAGGCTTATATACTTGAATGCTTAGTCACCAGGGAGTGGCATTATTCGAAGTGATTTGAATGATTAAGAGGTCAGGTCTTAGCCCATTCCAAACCAAGAATCTTTCTCTCTGCCTATGATCAGAATGTAGCTCCGGGTTACTTTCCCAGCACCAAGTCCACCACATGCTTCTATGCTCCCTGCTGCGATGATAATAGACTAAACCTCTGAAACACAGTAAACAAGTCCCCAGTTAAATGCTTTCTCTTATCAGAGTTGCCTTGATCAAGGTTTCTCTTCATAGTAATAGAACAGTGACTAAACCTGCATGCCATGCTGGGACCAAGTGTGTGTGGAGTGGTAGGGTGGGGGTTAGTTTGAGTCTTTTGTCCAAATCCAAAAGTCATTTATAAGAATGGAAAAGTAATCGTCTACTTTCAAATTTACTTCTAACTCCAGCTATTCATCATAATAACCATAATCACTTTAAAAGGTGCCTTGAAAAACTTCATCACAGCAAATCCTCCAGCTGAAGTGCTTTGGTTAGAGTCTCAGAGTCTGACCTAAAATTGGTATAGTTTGTTCATATTCTTTGCTGTCTTATAAATGCTATTTTTAGATTATATGATTCTCAACGTCTATCCACACCAATCCTCTATTGTCCTTTCGAGTGAGATAATAAAAAATGTTGATTAGGGGTGGGGGAGGGGAAATCCCTACATAATCTAAGCGCTGGCTCGAACTTTCTTTTTCGGAGGAGGAGCATTGGGTATCACTTTCTTTTTCGCAGGAGGAGCAGAAAGGTGATCCACCTTGCTTCTTTTAAAGATTAGAAATGACTAAGAGAGCATAATCATCACGACATGCAAACAGAGGAGAATACAGCAACTGTTGCATTGTTAAGATAAAGAAGGTGATTGATACTTGAAACAAAGGCATGAGAGGTTATACTGAGAGCAACAGGGCTATATTGGCAGCATCAGTACTTGAGGGCAGACATGATGTTTTCTATTGTCCTGTGTATTACTATCCAGAATGCTTTATCAAATAGCATTTCTGAAAATTTCCAGAAGGATAATTGCCATTTATTATTGTAACATTGTAATACAGAAACTTGGTCAGTAATTAGTTTTAAGGTTAGACATATACATATACTGTGATACCTAAGTTAATATTTATGCAAGCTGTACTTGGAACGTTTTAATAAATACAATGTCGTTTCTTAGGAGTATCAGATGTTGGATCTATCATAAATTGCATGAATTTGAAGAGGTAATCTAGAAGTTTTATTAGTACAACAGGAAGAGATTAGACCTGGAGAACAAACAAGAGAGTCAGTTTTATTGGATAAAATGTTTTACCCTCCATCTGGTGATGGATTTCACTATCTCATGTCACCAGTTTCCCAGAATTAGAGTATTTCTCTATTAAAGTTTCTTCTCCTCCCCTTGATTGTGGTTTGTATAATTTAAAAACTGCTATTTCTGAGCTGTTTTGGGTTGAAGCACAAATGTGTTATTGTATGGGTAGAGAGCCATGAGTTTTAAGACCAATCATAAAAGCCCTGCATTGGCATTGTTTTCAAAGTTTATTAACCAAAAAAATCAATTAGGTTTGTTGCACAGGCAAGTTCCTAAAATCCACCCTAGGTGCAAGGAGTCAAACTTTCCAAACACCACTGATCATTTTGATAAATACTTCACTTGATTACTGATAATTTTAAAGATTATTTTTTCTTAACATTTTATGTCAAGCATGATAAAAGTGGACCATACTTGAAGGCTTAGATTGGTGACTTAGACTAATTGCCTTTTACAGAAAACTGTCTGTCATGAGACTATCTAGCAGAATCACTAAGAAACATTACCACAGATACATGGGGGTGGTAGTGATGGTTGTGATAATGATGATAAAATTATATTAAATGTTATTTTCTGAGGCAGGGACTCTCAATACAGCCCAGGCTGTCTCAAACCTAAGATCTTCCTATATCAGGTTTCCAAGTGCTCACATTATAGGAATGTGCCACCACCCCTGCCAGGACAGCATTAATTTTGACCTAAATGTTAGAGGATTTTTTTTTTTTTTTTGAATCTCTGATTTCAAAGGCATTACAAACTTTCATGTTCCCTCTGTCCAAAATGATCACTATGAGGATTTATTTATTTTTATTTTATGTACTTGGATGTTTTCCCAGCAAGTATGTCTGTGAACCATGTGCATGCCTGGTGCCCAGAAAAGCCATTAAGATAGCATCTGATCCCCTGTTACTAGAGTCATAGATGGCTGTGAACTGTGTCATGGGTGCTAGGAATTGAACCTGCATCCTCCAGATGAGTACTCAGTATTCTTAGCTACTGACCTTCTCCAGCCCTGACTGTGATGATTTAAAATAGCTGGGATACTCTTCATTTCTCTTCCACTTGAAGGCACTTCTCAGACTATTCCAAGGCTATATCCCTTCCTTTCTGTCTTGTTTAGATAGATTTTCTTCCTGGATATATATTTTTTCTATATATAAATATATATATATTTCTTCCTGGATATATACACACACACACACACACACACACACGCACACATATACATATACACATATACATATATATATAAATATATACATATATACATATATATACACACACACACATATATATTTTTTTCCCTTCTCCACCAGAATGCTCCACCAATGAGCAAAGTATGCTTTGCTCCTTGCTCTATTTCAGGTACTGAAACGATGGCAATGGACAGATGAGAAATCTTAGTAAGTACTTGCTAAACGTGTATGAGTCAACACCAAAGGCTGTCTGTTAATCCCTCAGCAAACACATGTTTTTCGGTGATATGAATGGTAACTGAAATGTGAACTTGTAAAACCTCATCTCACCCCATAATTTTTTCATGCCCCAGCAAGGTTACTTCCAGAAAGAATGTGCTAAGGGTAATTTTGTACTCAAAACTGTAAGACAAATCCAAAAAAACATGGTCTCTGTGCTTGTGCTATGGCACATTGGCATTTATCACTCTGTCTGAGCCAGGTGGTGACATCATGGCACTCCTCTCTTCCCAACCCTTCAATACAGCCCTTGGCGTCCTAGATAAAAGGCACCCAGACCTTTACATGGGTTGGTGCCACCTGAACTCTTGCCACGTTGACCTTTGCTTGATTGTCTTCTGTGGAGCAAATTCTACCAGACTCGAAGCCACGTCTATGTTGTTGTCCTGCTGAACTGTTCCCCTGACCCTGCTGTAGAGACTCCCATTCAGTCTTCAAATCAGAACTCAAGTACCATGCTTTTTCAGAAGCCTCTCTAGGCTCTGACATATAGACTGACTCTCTTTGAAATGCTTTCATTTCATTCTAAGGCTTCAGACCATAGCATTTATCACCATTCATTTAGCTGTTTGGTACAATTCCTTTTTTTAAAAACAACCTAACTAAACTGTTTTTTTTTTTTTTTTTTAAATAGGATCTTTGTGGGGTTTTTATGTCACTAATAATTGCATAACATAGTCAATCAAGAAATATCATCTGAATGAAATAATTGTCTCGAAAGAACTTTTAGCCAAAGGGTGTTAAATTATTTACTATATACAATTATGAGTGCTTTTGAAATCCCATAATGCTTGATACTTTTAAAAAACTATTTTTATTAAATCAGTGGTTCTTGTTTTGTTGTTAATTACAACTCTCAAGCATGATCCGGTTATCTGGTTTAATCCTTCATGTGATAAATGCTATTATTTAGTCATGAGCAGGGTGTACTGTTTATCCCAGGAACCAGGATATGTGCCCAGTTTTATGAATACCCAAGCCCAATTCTTCACACTGGACAGTTCGCCATGCCGGAACCCCTTAAGATTCCCTTCCTTCTTGAAAATCTGAGCATTTCTATCTATACTTGGGATTCCTGGGTTTGTATTTCTTGTCTGTTTTAGAGATCTTTAGAAAGAAACTGAGTCATGCAAATGCTACAAATTCAATTTAGTAATACTTAAAAGGCCTTTTCTTTCCAGGTCCCAGCTTTGGGACCTTATACGACAACCCGTGTCTTACTTTATTTTCCCAATGCTCTGAGTCCACACTTTTAATGACCACAATAACAGCGACTCATCTATCTCTTTAACACGTCCCATTGGACTTGATACATGAAATTCAAGGCTTAGACATGCCTTGGCATGTTCCCCTAGTCTGCTCTCTCTCTCTGCCCTCCTTCTGGCTTCAGGCTGATAAGACAGCTCTTAACCCTGAGAAAGCTGGACCAGCTATGGAATTTATGACATTATTTGCTTTGAATCAAAGTTCATTGCTTGCTCTGGCGTTCCAGATATTGGACTTGGTTCTTTTAAGTTGTCTTACTTTGTCTATGCTAAAGTAAACCTCAGGTGACATTTATAGTCTTGATTAACAGGAAACTAATTGTTGAAGTCAGTGAAAGGCAAGAATTCTTTTTGTGTGAAAGTCCACTGTACCTTTGAAGACATGTATAAAACGTGAGTCACCAATGTGAATGAGTTTATTATGTATTGCTGTGATTTTACCTTTGATTATGAATCTTTATTTTATTTTATTTTATTTTATTTTATTTTTTGAAACAGGATCTTATGTAGCCCAGGTGTGCTTTTAACTTACTACATATCTAAGGATGACCTTAAACTTCTGTATCTGTTGCTTTTCCTGCTGGTCTTACAGGAGAGGGCTTCCTCACCAGTTTATGCTGTACCAGCTGAGCTTAATCCCCAGCTCTAATCATTAATATATTTATATATATATAACAATTACATTTATTGAAATCATTGTAGCATTTTAGCACTTTGTTTCTCTGCTTATTTTAGGTTACATCCTATACTGATATCCTTTGCTTAGATTAGGGCGGTATGCCAAAGGGAAGTCACAAGCTTTATGAAATGATGAAATTATCTATTTGTCTACATGACCTTCAAGAAAAGGACTGCATTTGAGAAGATTAGAATAATTGAAAATTTCCTACTTTTTTCATTAAAAATAATAATGGGCCACAAAACTCACTCATAAATAGTACATAGTCACTTAGTTTTTAATTTTTTTCCAGGCCTATTAGATAAATACGCACTAAGTTAGAGCAATTAGACTTTAATTAGAAGTGTAATTGGAACTTCCTGTGTATCTTGTCAGGCACCTCATTGTGATTCAGTGGGTTCAGCCCTTTTGTCAGCTGTAGTCAGTGCTGATGGTTTTGGGCTGAGAGCCAGAATCCTGTGACTGGCAGAGACTGAGAGCCCAGCAGAGGCTGAGTTGACTGAACTTTTCACTTACTGAAAAGATGCCCTGAGTATCTAGTGTGTTTTAGATGTGCATCCTGAATAAGACACTGCAGTGGCAATCAGCTGAAGAGCAGGCATGTCCTTGTCTCAGTTGTGTGGGGACAGATGTGGAGGGGGAAAGTGTTTTAGGCATCAGTGGGTTCTGTTTCTATAATGTAGTAATGAGGCTCATTACTCTATAAAGAATATTGTAGAGATTAAAATCCAAGGCCAGGTGGCCCCATCTGGCCTCTGGCTCCACTGTCTGTATCACAAGCAGATAAGTAGAATGTGGAAACCATATGAATAAAGGACCAAATATATGGCACTCTCTTTTACTGACAAAAAACCAAGACTCCAAAAGATCAATATTCATCTCCCCAAAGGCTATCATCCCAATAAAGGAACTAATTCATATTAGGCTCTCTCTCTCTATGTCTCTGTCTCTCTCTATTTGTCTCTCTTCTTCATTCTTTCCTTCCTTTCTTTTTTAATTTTTGAAGGATTTTTTTTTTTCTACACAGCTTCTCTCTTTGTGGTTCAGACTGGCCCCAAACACATACAGTCCTCCAAAAATCTCTCAGATACTGGGATGATCAGCTGAGCCAACACTTAAAGTTGCCAACGGGGACCCAAATTCCAACACACAAAGCTACAACAGATAAACCACCTCCAGACTGTATCTATATGATTCAAAATGATTACATATACAATCAAAAATGCCAGGAAGAAGATTCACTGTTTTACAGTGAAGTAAGCAGAAGAGAGTAGCCGTGCGTAAAGGGGCACACATATTAACTAGACGAAGGGAGGGAGAAATGTACTTTCTGGCAGAGGGATGTCTTTGGATTTTATCAAAGTCATGAAAATGGAGAATGGTCAGGGTAGCTACAGTACAGTGAAAATAGAGGAAAAGGGCTAAAAGGTGAAGTTGGGGTTCAGCAAACATCTGATTTACTATCTACCAAAACTTTTGGGGAGTAACCAGGGTCTGTGGGAGCCACTTTGGTGTAGATAGGTAGAGGCCAAATCACACCAAATCTTTCAGTCAAAATGTCATTATTTCTTCCTGTAGAAAAATCTTCTAGTTACTAGAGTATCACAATCCCATTATAGCATAATACATTTTTTCTAGAGATTGTAGATGTATATTTCGAAACCAAAAGGGTTTTTTTTTTGTTATATTTATTGTCGAATTCCTTTAGAACAAGCATTTTCAAAAACACAGCTACTGCAACTGAGTGAAGTTCCACTGTGTCTGATACCATATTTTCATTATCCACTCATCCATTGATGGGTGATCTAAGATGGTGCTAGTTCCTTGTTTCTATAAATGGGTGGATCCAGAAAATATATTCAATGAAGTAACCTAAACACAGAAAGATAAGATATATATGTTCTCTTTCATATGATGATCTAAAACTATAAAGTATACTTGCATATAGATAAAAATGTTTAATTGTGGGTAAAACTTAAAATTAGAAAAAATAGATCAAGGTAGGCTAAAATTACCTTATAAGGAATGATAAGAGGTAGACATAGGCCATGAAAAAGGAAAAGCAGCTAAGTAAGAAAGAATACAAGAGGGGATCAGGGGTAACAGTGTGTTGGGTGGGGTCACGGGAGGGTGAGAGAGATGAGAAAGAAGAGGAATCAATAAAACATACTTTTATGTTTGGAAATATTACAATGATATTTAATACCTTGTAAGCTAATTTTAAAATGGTGTTTTAAATGACAGTTATTCATTTGAGGAAGATTGAGGTCACTTTTTTTTGCTTATTTATTCATTTTGTGTGGGCACACACCAACAAATTCTTATATATAGCATGTGAACTCATGTTGTGTTTCTGTTTATTTTAATTTAAAGGATGTAATATTATACTTAAAACATCCCTTAGGAAGTGGGCCTTTTGGAACGCTATTTCTCCTTGAGGATTTATATATGGAGAATAGTTAATGGGGTGAGAGAGAGATACTTCCTTTAGTGAGGTAGCAACTGGTAAGGTGCCCCTGTTCCTGAAGGCGACCCTAAGGAAACTTCCTACATCACATGTACATGGGAAGAGACAGGAAAGTGGAAGTAGGGCCTGGCTGGGCAAAGAAAGCAGTGAACAGTAGTGAGAGGAGCAACAAGAGAAGATAGCAGGCGGTGAGCACAACTGAGGAACGCTCTATAGACTTTCAGAATGACACATGGAAACCATTATTATGTATAATTAATACTCATTAATCATTTGAAGGCCTATAATTTCAATATCTTTTGTATAAAGAGTATAATATAAATTCAAAGATGTTTTAACCCTGAAGATATAACTTTGAATTCAGACATAGTAAATGATGAGGGGAAATGTCAGATATGTATGGAAGAGGCACAAAGCACAGAGGCAATCCTTCAGAGAGACTTTTCCAGTGTGCGTCCACTGCAAATATAAAAATGCAGAGAGGCTTTGGATCTCCTAAAGCAACCAACTATGATTACATTCTATACCAGTTCAAAGAAGCCACTTTCTGCTTATAGCTAACTTAATGCTATTAATGTTGTCTTTCTTTACTTCCTGGGGCAACTTCTTTCTCACCATCCTTTGTAAAGAGAAGACCTAACTGTTGACAAAGAACAATGCTCTTCAACCTGAGTAGGTCTTGTGTTTTCTTTGCTTCCTGACTCTGGTATGTTGGGCTCTCCTCCAGAACCCAGCCTGTTGCTAGCTGTGGTTTAGTGCTTAGGGACCACAGTCACCCTATCAGGACACTGAAGACTGTTTCTGTTCCCCCAATGCTTGGTGTGTATCCATGGGTGTGGGAGTGAGATGGCTTAAGGGCTCCGTGGCTTGCTTTGTCCCTCTGCCCCAGTCCCTGGCAGCACGCCCTCTGATGCCTCTGACTCATTCATTCTCCTGAAGCCACTGTCTCCTCTGGATCTGGTCCATTTATTCCCCACCTTCCCATTTCCTCTGCCTGGAGCTCTCACTCTAAGACAGAGAGATGCTTTCCTAAAGAGAAGAATGATATCATATCCTTTCCAAAACTGTTTATCTTATCCCTGGTCAATGATGCATCCAGCAAGTCTAATTCCCTTTGGATGAGAGAGAAGCCATTAACTTTGTCATTGAATCAAATTAACTTTAAATATACTGCTGCATCTTTGGTAATGACGATAGTCTGCAGAAGAATGCTTTACAATAAAGAAAGTGAAGTAAAGATTTATTTCTACCTACCCATTGTCATACATAGTTAAGGATTTTTACCAATGCTGTTTGCCAAAATAGGTATACCTGTAGAAGACAAGCCTTCTAGGTCACCTCAAATGCCAAGTGTTCCTCTCTTAGCATACAGTAATAAGGTTCATCTCTGGGGAATATGATAGTTATTTTCTGGTTTATCTACTTCTGTGAGCCCACTTGTTAATAAACTTTATTTAACTTTATTTTTTTATATTGGTTTCAAAAGTAAGAACGCAGATAAGTACAGGGAAGAAAACAAAAATCATCCACAGATAAGCAAAGTTAACTCTAGGAATCACAAAAGTCATATTTTCCAAAGTAAGTTTCTATGTTCTCATCTTGGGTGGGCAGGACCAGAGACTGGAGTGGGAAATGAGAGAAAAACAACTGGAGCCAATAGCATAGGAGTATTCTCAAGTGGGCGTTGAAGATGAACGTCATTTCCGTATTCATGGAGGATGTCACCCCTGCCTCGGCAGAGAGTAAGACAGGAAGGTAGGTATGTGAGAACAAAGGAAGATGTATGAACAGAAGCCCTTTATCCCTGCAGTTCTTGTGGAATTTCCTTAAGTGCTCAGGAAACCATGTGACACAATGTAAACTAGCCGGTCTACCAACTTTCTTATGGGGAAATGTGAAATAACTGTTCACTGGTTTCTGAAGGGATCTAGTTCATCTCTTTGCAACACTATCTTCACTCATAGTCCGTGGTTATTAGTTCCATAAATGCATGCTGTTCAGGTGTTCTAGGAACCCACAATGTACACAGCAATAATTCTACGCTCAAAGCTTGTCATCTGCGGTTCTCAACACCTTGAATGTTGAGCCCCTTAAACCTACAACATGCTATAAAGCTGTCTTCTCCGTGTTTACGCAGCCAAAGTGTGATATACCCTCTCCCCATCAGCACATACATTCATCACCTCAGCCTGCAAGGCAGTTGATTTTTTTTTTTCTTTCAGTCTTACCACCTGTTGAACTTTTGTCTTCATTTACTTTTTTCATTGTTCATACAATGAGAACAAAGAGCACATTTGTCTATTCTACAGCTTATCTCCATCTACGACATTGCCTTGCCCATAGTAGGTACTTGATATTAGCTGCATTATTATATGAGTGAAGCAAACAGGGATTTAAACTGCAGTTGCATGTAATTGTACATTATGCTGATAACATTATGTTATCTGAAGCAGCAAACAAAGCACTATTTAACCAGCCAGTTGAGGACTGCTCCATATATAAGTAGAAATATGAGGGGAATAAAAGGGGTTTGGTGTTTGTTTGTTTGTTTGTTTCGCTAAAACTCAGAAGATGTGTAAGGTCTAAGGAGTGTCTGACTATTTATACTCATTTCTGTTTTCCAGAGAAAACATTTTTACTTTTCTTGCCCAAAGCCACCTTAATTCATTTCTCTTTCTCTCTTGTGCTCTCTCTCTCCCCGCCCCCCGTCTCTGTGTGTGTGTGTGCAGGTGTAAATACATGTATGAATCTAGAGCCCTGAAGTCAATGTTGAGTGTCTTCCTTAGTTACCTTATCTTTTGAGACATGGTCTCTCACTAAACCTGGAACTTATGGATTTGGCTAAGTAGACTGGCCATCAAGTCTGAAGAATCTTTCTTTCTGTCCCCAATGCTAGGATTACAAGTGTGTGCAACTGTGACCAGCTTTTTCTGAATGCTTAAACTTGAGTCCTTCTGTTTACACGCAAAGCTCTTAATCATCTTATCCAACCCAAGGATCACTGTCCTTGAAGATAAGAAAAACAGTGGTTATATGTGGCTGAATTGATAGACATCCCAGTTCAGAATATAGTATATGAAAGGAACTAACCCTCAGTGGTATCCACCATGGTATAGTGTAATCATTGCTCCCAAAACCAACCCGGCTAAATACTCCTTGCCATCATTTACCCAATGAGGACACTGAGAATGAGTTTTGATTATCCTAAAAATCACATTACTTAAAATTAAAACTGATTTTTATTTCAGACTTAATGTTTTCTGAGACATGATGACATTCCATATGGATAATAACAAAAGAAAAAGAAAGCCAGCTCTGTAGCATTTCCTCTGCTCCTTACTGTGTATTTCATATCACATTTAAGCATGATATCCCACAGAGTTGCTTGGGACATGGAGAGAAACGTGGCCATCTGTTGAACAATCACTATACCCATTAAAGGAAATACATCATGAAATTAGGCAGCACACAAACTAAGGTATAAAGTGTGGAGATGGGATGAGAAATGAAGGCAGAAGTCATTCAATTAGTAGATAGTATAAATCTGTTCATTCATAAGCTCAGCTCACAGAAAGAGAATGAGCTAAGCAAGACAGCCTGCTGTTGTTCCTGGGCCTGGATCTGTCCTTTAACACAGTGTGCCTGGCTGTGGCCCTCGCTGTCCTCTCTCAGCAGTCCAGCTCCTGCTCCAGCTTCCTGAACTAGCTCTGCGTCTCCTGGGATTGAGGTAATTTCCAGTGTCAGCAGGGCCCATGGAAAAGGTAATTGCTACCAAGACCGGCAGCCTCAGTTGATCCCCAGAGCTCATGTGGTTGAAGGATAAAACTGACTCCTGCACATTGCCCTCTGATCCATACTTCTTCCCCTTCAATAAGTAGTTAAGTGTATGAAGATACACAACCATTTAAAAGAATAATAAAGGGTTACTAGACACCTGAGAGGTAGACCAACATCAGCCTGTGACTAGGGATGGCCCTTCTCTGAACATTGCTTCTTTCTATCCCTCTGTGATATGGTAAATGTGAGCTTACATAGTTCTAGCATTTAGAGACCTCTCTATTCATCCTACTGAGAACCTGAGTCTGTTTCCAATGTATTCCCATCTAGAGCCTTACTACTGGACTCCATTCTCAGTGTCAAAAGTTTCGACATAATCAACATACCTATGGTACCACTACTCCCAAAACATTATAAAATAGCTTTTGTCACCTCCGAAAGTTCTTCAGGTTTTTTTTTCCAATCAGTTTCCCACTTTACTCAGCCTTTACTTCTATCCATTCACTTGGTCTGTTCTTCAGCTTCATATATTTGGATAACATTGTGTTTATAATTTTCCTGGCTGTTTTACTTCATGTGAGAGTCTAACTATCATGGGGTATACCATTCTTCTTCTTGAATATTAGTCAATTATAGAACTCTACCACAATTTCTTTTCCAATTTAGAAGTTTAATGTTTATTTGAGAGTCTGTCAGTTCAGAGTCATCACGGCAAAGATGATGATACATAGACTGTAGATGATCTTTGGTAAATACATAATAGCAGAATATTTGTTCTTAACTAGAGATGTTCTTAACTTTAATAGGAACTATCAAATAGTTTATGCACAAAAATGAAATAAGTATTTAAACGTTCTCACTTAATATCATCCAAATCATCAACATTTAGAAGATATCATAGAAGTTACAGAATTCTATCCTCAAAGACTGTGCAAATCCTTTAACCTCAGCAAATAGCCCACCTACACTCTCAATGATGTTGTTTCTGCATTCATGCTTTGATAGCATGATAAAAGTTCTGGTTTTAAAGGGCTTAATGCTCCAGTATGAGACCATTTCCTAGGCTACATTGTGGTTTTAAGAAAAAAACACATAATACACAATGAGTCCCCAAGTCATCAAGGGCTGCTTGTAATAAACTAAGAATAGCAGGCAGCTCATTTCCCAGTCATTGGTGCTAGTGCCATAGTGCTGACAACAGAGAGAGTAAACAGTCCACAGCACAGTCCATGACTCAGACACAATACAAGGCATGTCTGAAGAAATCCAAGGCTGCCTCTTTCTTTGAATCCCACATAGTTCCTCCTTTCAAAGTCAGGTAAAGCTCCGTGATGAAAATGAATTAAGAAACATGTAGGAGAAAACAATCAAGGCAATGCATGAGGTGGAAATGACAATTGTTCAAGGGAAGGAATTGTAACATCTGATGGGAATCTACCTCAAGTGATGTTCTAACAGGTTACAATCGTTTGTACTGAAACTCAAGACTGAACTCACAGTGCCTATTATTGCCTTTTGATTTTGATAATGCATTAATTGTTCAAAATTATGGCTTTTGTTACAACATTCAAACATGCATATAATAAGGCTTAATCATGTTCACCACCCCTTGACCCCTTAAGGTTCCTCTCAGTTTTCCTTGCTCTCTGATCCTGCTGAGACCTGAACTGACAATGCTGTCTGGCTCCACTAGAGTTGTAGGCTGTGTGAGCTACAAACGGCCAAAGGAATTTAAGGAAGTTCATGCGTATGAACTTTTTTTTGTTGTTGTTGCTCCTATATTTATTACAGTTCTTTTCTCTTTATAAGCATTTTGAATTTTCCCCCAAGATGTGCTTTGAACATTTGGAATATTCGAGAAGGTAGCAGGAACATGTTATTTAAACACAAATTGCAGTTGATGGCCGACTGCATATCAATCCTTTCAGAAAAGTCAGATACACCCTAACTCCAACATTGACTTTTTACTTTTCAAAAGCAGATCCACATTAAATGACTGGTGTGTGACATTATTTCTGGGAGACATGAACAGGTCTACCCATCCCAGATAGGAAATCCATGACAGATCCAAGTAGAGATACCACCAAAGTCCTACTGAGTGAACTAATGAGTTTATTGGAGTATGGGTGAGGGATTGCTTACAGGATCAGAATGACTCAAATACAGCTGCATCACCAAAGCCCATCCCATTACTGGTAACAACTCACAAAATCTGGAATCCTGTAGCTCACAAACAACTTGCAGGAACTTTAATAGGTTAGAGAGTGTCTTTTCCAGTCAGCTCAGTGGAGCTGAGCCTTTTCTAAGAAGTTTAACTGATCTATCAACCTCTTCTAGGCAGCTTACTGCTCCAAAAAGAGCTCTTGGCAGTTCTTACTGCTTATTTAAACTCAGAAAAGGAGGGACCTATTGTGTCTGGTCAGTTTCAGGGACTTCCTGAAGCTTTGGAGTTGTTTCTTTATTGATCGAAGGGGCCTTTTGTTAGAATATCCTGAGTCTTAAGGAGCATCCCTAGAGAAAGGGATGTTTCATTTTCCTTTGTAACACAGCGGGTCTAGAGAGATTCTCTGTATCATCAAAAGTTTTATCTTAGAAAAAATTGCTACATACTACTCCACCCTTTCCTTCAGGTCGTAAATTCTGGCCTCTAAAGCAATGTTTCTGTGCCTCGAAAAGAGAGACAAAGAAATCTACTTTATTTTTTTTTTAAATTTTACTGGAAAACCAAACATTCACATATTTTTATGTCCATTTCCAGAACATAGCCGGTGGTGCATCACAGTGGATTTTTCTCTGTTGAAGAGAAAGAGAAGACAGAAAATGAGAAATAGAAAAGTCTCCAATGAGATACAGACAGTAGCAATAAACCATGGTGAGAAACACAGACATAAGGATGCTGCTTAGACAATGCATAATACTTATTTAAAGCCAAACTGGTGGCTGACTTTTCCACTAGGTCCTATAGTTTTTCTGGCCACAGGTTTTTATATAAGATCCTGGTGTCAGATACAGATTTCTTCCTGTGCAGTGGTCCTTAAATCCAGTCAGAAAGCTAATTCTGTCAACTGTCTATTGGCACAGCTTTTCTGACACTTCCATTATAAAGAAAATAGAACCCAGAATCTACACCTGAGTAGAATTTGGGACCATAATTCTCCCCAGCGACCTTAAGCACCTAGCAGTATAGCAGCTTTTCTGCAGGAAGGAGGTATTTTCTGATCAGTCATTAACCTTATTTCTCCAAGTCCTGCAACCAATGAATAGGATATCACAGGCTATAAGATTTAACACTTACTTCTGCAATGCAGCCAGTAGCAATAGCTTTTAATGGGTTGGGAGCAATTAGGTTCTTCCATGGCCAACAATTGAAGAGATGGCCAACCCCTTGCACTGGGATTTGCAATTACCAATCTTGTTGCTTTAGGAAATGTTTAGTTTAAACTATTTTTTTTTAACATTTACACACCAAAGATATTGAGGATATTTTTTTCAGTCATCTTGACAATTAACATCTGTGTCTTGCATAACTTAGCATTCCCAAAAATTGTAAAGTTACATCTGACTCCTGGGTAGTTTGAGCAATTCGTGTCTCTTAAAGGTATTTTTTTTTTGCATATAAATCCATAAACCTATGAATAAATATGTATGTATGTATGTACATATGTATCGTTTAGCAATTTTCCTTTTGCAAAGTATGAGCAGGACAACTCAAAGCCCTGGGTCACTATACCACGCTGAATAGGAGTTGTGAAGATAACCTTGGTGAAGACTCTGAAAGTCCTTTGTCAACTATTTTGAGCAGGTGTCAGATGGAGTTGAATAGTTAAGGGATACAGAAAAGAAATGTCAGAATCATCTAATATTTACAAGATAACTTTTCTCAACTGCTCAGTAAAAAGTGAAATGTGTGAATGAGGGGAACTACTTTACTTAGTCTCTATAGCGGATGGTTACCCTGGCTCTCAACCCTCCCAGGAGACATCCAGCCTTTCACAGGTTAGAGTAGACTGTTGAAAGGTCTGTGGGCTGGAGGAATAATCTCTGCTTTGACTCCATAATTTTCACAATTTTGTCCCCTCCCCCAGGCAGTCTACACTGTTTGATATTCTCCACTCTACTAGGAGTTGATTTTGATTTTTTCTAACCACGAATGACTGCTTTCACAGTTCTCAGCCTCCAGAGAAATTCTCCAACAGTGCCCCAGTGATATATTCTCACCCCTAAAAGTCCCCTTGTAGTGATGAAATATATATACCCTCTACCCCTGAGGAGGGTATAGCCTACCCCTAGGAAAAGCTTAACCCTTGCAAACTGTATTGTTTTATATTTATCAATTGATTTTTCCTAACCTGATGTTCATAGGATTCACAGAAACCAAGACACATTTGATTCTATAGCACCTACCCAAGCCCAAATACTTTTTTTAGCATTAATAAAAAGAGGGAACTTGTAGAGTCCACCCCCAATAGAAAGACAGGGCATCAATCAGAGGTATGGCAACCCCACAATCAAAAACTCTGACCCATAGGCATCAATGAGAGGAGAGACCCTTGGTCCTGTGAAGGCTCGATGGCCCAGTGTAGGGGAATTCCAGGCTAGGGAGATGGGAGTGGGTATGTTGGTGGGGGAACACCCTCATAGAAGCAGGGAGAGGGGCATGGGAGATGGGATAGGGTGACTGGGGGGGAGAGGCAATAAACCAGGAAAGGGGATAACATTTGAAATGTAAATAAAGAAAATATCTAAAAAGCAAAACAAAACAAAAACCAAACAAACAAAAAACTCTGACCCAGAAGAAAGAACTGGCAGGGACAAAAATGGAGAAGAACCTGAGGAAAAGGAGATCCAGTGATGGGTCCAAACTGGGATCCAGCTCAAGGGGATGCTCCAAGGTCTGACACTATTACTAATGGTATGGTGTGCTTACAAATGGGCCTATCATGACTGCTCTCCAAAAGGCCCAACAAGCACACTGAAAGTCAGATGCAAATATTTATACTCAACCAATGGACAGAAGCTGCTGACCCCTGTGGTTGAACTAGGGAACAGCTGGAAGAAACTGAGGAGCAGGGAGACCCTATAGGAAGACCAGCAGTCTCAACTGACCTGGCCCTCTGAGATCTCTCAGACACTGAGCCACCAACCAGACAGCATACACCAACTGATATGAAGTCCCCAACACATATACAGCAGAGGACTGCCGGGTCTGAACTCAGTCAGAAACAATGCACCTAACCCTCAAGAGACTTGAGGCCCCAGGTTGTGGTGAGGTCTGGTGGGATGGGCGTAAAGGGTAAGGATATCCTCTTGGAGAGACAGGGAGGAGGTATAGCCTGTGGAACAGTCAGAGGGTGAACTGAGAGGGAGATAAAGTCTGGACTGTAAAAAAGATTAAAGAATAATTTTTTAAAAATTGAAAAAAAAAAAAAGCAAAAACAATAAATCTACAATTTAATATGGTGCTTTCAGTCACCTGGATTGAACCTCCCTTTGAGAGACCCCTAGCCACCTCTGCTAAAGAAGTACCTGGGGAGGTTCCCACTTCTGGAGACCTCTGTCTTCCACAGTGGGATGTGGGAGTGGTTAGTGGAGACTCCCTCTACCTCTAGTCTGTTTTTACTTACTTTTGCACTAGGTAGAAACAGTTCACATGAGATCTAAGTCTATCTCTCTATAGAAAATATGTGACCTCTCCTAAACCCTCCCAGACTTTACAAAAGACCTAACATCGGACTTACCAAAGCCACTAAAACGCCATTGTAGTCCAAGATCCCTGATGAATCGACCTTTTTCTCAACTTTTGGGAGGAGAGTTATCTAGTACAGTGAATTGGCTATCAAACAACACCTTAGTTTGTTTTTTCTTTTTAATCATCATTCCTATTATTATTTGTCGTTCTTTACTATCCAAAGTCCTTCAGTGGTCTCCAGGGTTTTGGATCTAAGGACAGGCTCTTCAGCAAGTGTAAAACTTGCACTCTTTTCTTTGTACAATGACAACTGCAACAAACAGCAAGACAGCATCTCCTCACCTGCACTCGCACAAGCAAATTCCCAGTGGAGAGCTGTATTGGTCTTAGACACCTTTGTCATTACACATAGCAGTGGCCACATAACCTCTGTGGCACCATGTTCACACTACCATCCCTTCTTTATTACTTTTGTGTACCAAGATAATTGCTCTGACCTTTCACCTGTTTTAGATTGTGCCCAAACTCACTCTGCAGACTTGACTCATCAAGTAGGCAGGTCCCTCCATGCTACCTAAAGAACAATAGTCTCACTAGGATTCCCCCTTTCATGGACTTCCCACCAAGCCTTTCCTTCTGGAGAAAGGATTCAGCCTCTGTTATATGTCTCGCCACACATCATATGTACCATACAATTCTGACATAGCAAGAAGGCATGCTATTTCTGCACTGCAAGATGTTCAAAAGTATTCTGCACTCAGGAAATCTGCACAATGTGGCTGCCTAAACACACACTAAAAAAGTGACAACATCAACTGGCATATCAATGTGGATCGAGGTGATCTCACTAGGCCCTGACCCTAACTATAGAGCTTAGGGGTGTAGATATAGCAGACATAAGTCTCCCAAACCTTCCTTCAATTTGTTATGTTATAGATCCAAGAGCAGCTTGAGTCTTTGTTCTTCTTCATTAGTCATGAACTCATGCTAATCTGCCTGTGCTACCAACACTGTATCAAGCTATTAGTTTTGTTTGTCTCATGGTATGCTAGCTGTATTATTTCATAGAGATCAAATACATCAGATTTGGGGGCAAGAGATCTTGGGCTTAGAAACCATCTCTGTGCAGGAAATGTGTGCTCTCCAGAAAGCTACTTCATGGCTTGGTTTCCTGTGTGAGACAGTAATGAAAATAGTCTTACAGGGCTTTATGACGATCACTGGAAACAAATCATTTAAATGCTTAGAACAGGAACTCATAAATGTTATCTAAACTATGATGACATCTACTTAAACAGATTCTTTCCAGTAATGTGAATGCATTACAGTAATGTGAATGTGAACTCAAGGTATTGGTTTCAGAATCAACAGTTAATTATGAATTATTTTATAGCATAGTAAATAATAGAATTGCATGATAGATAATGTGATTTACTAAGTATATCCAGTGCATTTATATGGACCTTGGAAATAAGGGTGGTGAACAAAAAGATAAAACACACCTTGTTTCTATTTTTGTAACTTATCTCTATTTGGATACAGCTATTCTCATTCTTGGTGGCTCTTAAGGTATCGTTGCCCATAGCTTTAATTTTAAATTAAATGTTGTCACTACATGAGCTTGTCATGTAAATTTGTCTTTGAAAATGACATATACTCATTCAGTAAGTATAAGATAAAGATGATAAAAGGAATATAAATTAATTTAAGTAGTGTCTATGAAATAAAGACAGTAATTCAGTGTTCTTGGTTTGTTTACTAAGTACTTGCTATTCAGTTCATTCAGTGAACACTGAGAACATGCTCTGAGCACCATGAGACCAAAGGAAGAAAATGTAGCCCCTGGCTTTCAGTGGCTAGCGTTGACTAAGTCTTTATGTTCTACTACTAAGAACATCTTCTCTTACCAATAACACCATACAAGGCTACTGAAGGCAATGAGGAATTGTAGCAAAAGGAAGATTGCCATAGGTATGACTGTACATAAACAAACAGAACCACTGTTCAAACCACACCTCTCACCAAACACGCCATTCACCTGACATACAGGTGGAGTGGTTCTTAATGACTATAGCTTTAGCCTCTCTCAATCTATAAGATTTGGTAGGAGACTTTTGCCTATCTTATAGCATCCAATCATAAGCAAAGCCTTGCTTCCTTAAACCCTCCTCAGGCTGCCGAGCACAAGATCAAGTGCTCCATGTCTTCTTACATGTTATCACAAGACACCCATGACTTCCCATGGAGATTCCTTCTTGATGCCACTTTTAGTTGGGTTCCTGGTGTTCTCTGCCCGCAGGACATTGGTGTACATGGGGAGTATCACAGGATACAACACAGACTACTGGCTACTACATTGTCTGCCATTGGCCTCAGTGACACTAATCATAAAACCCAAATATCGGCATTCACAAGATAGAAGTTTTCTCTTATGTAAGATAAGTTAGAGGTAAAATACATATATACATACAGCTGGAGTATCTTTTTCAAATCAGAAATTCCAGTTCATTGCTTATTTTCCAGAAAACTAACCTTTGTATATAAATTCAGGGTCAATGTATAGCCTAACATGACTCCTGGAGATTCAGTCAAGTGTTCATATGCTAGGTAGCTGAAAGGGCAGGAAAGAGAATACCACAGTAATGTCTCCCACACCTTCAATGGTATCCTGCAACAGACCTTTCAGGAAATTATACCACCAATTTGTTTATCAAGGCCCAGACATTTCATTAACAGAATTTTGTCATACTGGCCACCATCAACTTCAAGAAAGTTCGGGAAATGTAACATTAGCTAAGGACAATGCCAGTGTGCCGGCATAATTCTGGGACTTGATTTTTAAGGAAAGAGACAAAACAGATTTTTAAGAGGTGAGCACACAATTACTGACTCAGGAATTAGTACAGTATTAAAAACAAACACATAAACCCTACTTTTCCTTTTGTGGGTAAACATGTTAGTTTATGACAAAAACATATCCACTACCAAATGACTGTATTCATAGCAGAAATGACCTGATTTTGTAGAGATAATTGCATGATGACATCAGTATTATAAGTATCTTGTACAGCTGAACAGGAACCATGGGAAAGGGTCCCTCCGAATGGAGTGTAGTGCTTGAAGCAAGGATGTTGGGAAAATGCCAGCAATAAATCTATTTGAGGTAGGATACTGATGGCAGGACTCCCTCCTCTTGCCTTCAGCATTCTGAATACCTTAGAATTCTTACAGACTTATTCTCTTAGTAATCATTTTACTGGTATGAACAGACACTATGATCAAGACAACTCTTAAAAGGACAACATTTAATTGGGGCTGGGGTCAGAGGTTCAGTCCATTATCATCAAAGTGGGAACATGGCAGCATCCAGGCAGGCATTGTGCAGGAGGACCTGAGAGTTCTACATCTGCATCTGAAGGCTGCTAGCAGAATACTGGCTTCCAGGAAGCTGGGATGAGGGTCTTAAAGCCCACACCCACAGTGACACACCTACTCAAACAAGGCTACACCTATTCCAATAGGGTCACACCTTCTAATAGTGTCACTCCCTGGGTTGAACCATTACACTTATATTTTACAACAAGCAGATATTCTGCAGTTGCAAAGAAAAAAAAAATCTGTATTTTTATTTGTCTTATTCTAGAAATGTCCATTGGGAAAGATTTCATTACAATCTATAGTGCTTTCTTTAGACTCAATATTAATAATAAAAATGAATTGGATATTTGGAGTAATAATAAAACTCAGATAGTAGTCCAAGCATTTTATACACAGTATCCAATTTGAACCCCACAAGATCCTTTTTATTCGGATCCTCATCATCATCTTCTGGAAGTGAAGAAGCTAAAGCCACCAAGCATTCAAGTAATTTACTCTGAGATAAAGGGAACATAGCTGCACTGAAATCTGAATCCTGGAGACTTGACCACACACTGCACTTGGAGAGTGACCACAAATGTGTGGGCCACTGTCTGGATATAAGAAGAGTAGATAACACAAGAGGTCATTTTTCTCTCAAAGCTGGGATTCCTAACAGAAAGAGTGATGTTTCAACTGAAATCATGTTAGATTGGCCCGCTTGGTAGGTCATCTTTGTTTGTCTGGAGTTTTAATCACAAAAAAATCACAAGTAAAACATGATCACTATTCAAATATTGGGATATATAGAGGAGTGATTTCTTACGTGAAAGATATATCTTATTAATATTTTATGCATTCTTTCTGAATTTCTCTGTGTCTGTATCATACATGTACATACTATACATTTAAGTACTTATAACATTGCCTCATATAACATATGTATGCTGCTTTAAAATTTATATAACAACTGTGAGGAATATGATAAAATTCTTTAATGTCAGCTTTTACTATACCACTCCCTTCCTTCCCTTGTTTTACTGTTTAAAATATCATATTTTGAAATGTACAACTTATTTACACACTATTATTTTCTCATGCATCCTGAGGGTCTATCTATAAACATAGAAATAATGATATAGTTTTAATTTCACCCTGGGAAAATATCATCAAAACTAATGATATTCTATAAATTACAATATTGTCAGGAAAATAAAAATAAATCCCATCTTTCAATTTAGTATTTCGTAGGCATATCTTCAAAGATGTCCCAAATTGGGCAGATTTAGAAATGTGGAGTTTAATATAGTGTACCTACAAGTTACTCCATCTTCAGCTCTCTGGAAACTGCCTCAAATCTTACAATACAGGTTTTATGCAAAGTATATGTTTGAAGCTTCCAGTTTTGTATTTCAATAAATATGAAGATTATTTTAATTATCTGGTTTATTTGAAATATTTGATCAAATTTATAATCCATTAGAATTGTTTTAAAGTTGTGTCCATTACTTGAGTAGAACTTTCAGCATGACTATGTAGATGAACTCAGTTCATGAACCTCGAAAAGTCAACTTTGTCTGAAGTTTTCCAAGGGTAGTACTTAAGTATCCTGAAATTTCTAGCAATTCAATTTTTAAAAAGTATCTTGTAGGACATTTCACATCTTCAGAAGTGACCAAGACTGGGCTGGTGAGATGGTTGGTGAAGCTACATAGTGCCACATCTGATGGTCTGCATTTAATCTTCTAGACCCACATGCTGGAAGGAAAATAGATTCCCCAAATGTCGTCTCTGACCTTCAGGTCTTGGCACATGAACCTACATGCATACATGCATATACACATGCACGTGTACACATACAAACATACATACAAATAAATGTAATAAAATTTGTTTAAGTGAAAACTTAGGATTACAAGTAGGAAACAAATCTACATGACTAAATGACTACAACAGCCAAAGTCATTGTTGACTGCATAACTTCGTGTTTAAGATAAAACTACTTATCTTAGGAAGAATACTGAGTAGTATACATGGGTACTTGATGACTTCATAAACTGCCTCTGGATTCTACTTCTTTCAGTTTTGTCAGCTAGCAGATGTCCATTCTTATCACTATTCTCTTGTGATTTCTCAGCACATATTTAGGAAGCTTTCAGATGTAGGATCCACAGAGGTCATTTCTATGGTGTCATTAACTGTTCCTGCTTGAAGCCATTGGGATCATGGGAAAATACAGTAAAATCTGGGTACAGAAAGCTTAAGTGTGTAAAATGCACAAATGTAAAAGAGATCATGTATATTCATACTGCAGAAGTGTAGCAAATGCAGGCCACTAGGAAACTACCGTAGATCTCTTATTGGCCTTTTTCTCTTGTCACTTTTTAAGAAGAAGCCATTTAAGCCATCTATTAAGAAAAAATAGGAGGCTTTCAGCAACTATGAAGGACTGGTCATGACACAATACTAGACTGTGTGGTAAGTGGAAGGATAAAATGGAAAAGAAGGAAGGAAGGAAAGAAAGAAGGAAAGAAAGAAAGAAAGAGAGAGAGAGAGAGAGAGAGAGAGAGAGAGAGAGAGGAGAGAGAGAGAGAGAGAAAGAAAGAAAGAAAGAAAGAAAGAAAGAAAGAAAGAAAGAAAGAAAGAAAGAAAGAAAGGAACATGAAAACATATTACAGAAAAGTCAAGTACATAAGAAGTGTTTTTAGGCAGTAAAAGTAAAAAGGGGTGCTAGGGGCTAGCCAAGCATTCAGTTCCCAAAGAAGGCAGCTGAGGGGATAGGGGTCAAAAGCTCTTGACTTTTGTCAATTTAGTTAGCTCTTGCTTGGTATTCAGGGCCCAAAGCTGTTGGCTTCTGGCAATTTACTCCTGCTGAAAGCAGCAGGGGGAAAGAAGCTTAGTTATATGGGTCTTTTCTCTCTCTTCTTTTTTTTTCTCCTTAAAATTTTTTATTATTTAAAGCATTTTATACATGAAACAACTTAATAATATTGAGTAATTTGAGAATCAAATATTACATCAAAAATTTTGTTCAACTTTTATATTCATATCATTTTGTACCCTAAAAGTATCATTAATACATATTTAATAATATCCATAACTGAGGATTCTATATCTACTGTTGAGGATTAAATTCTTTTTTTTTTATTGGAACTTTTATTTACGTTTCAGATGTTTTCCCCTTACCCCCTTTTCCCCCCTCCCTCCCAGGAACTCCTTATCCCTTCCCCCCTCCTCCTGCCTCTATGATGGTGTACCCCCACCCACCCTCCCCTGTACCTCACCTCCCCACCCTCGAATACCACCTGCCACAATGTCCAGCCTTCATGGGACCAAGGATCTCTTCTCCCACTTATATATAGCTCCCTTGCATATATAGCTGGAGCCATGGGTCCCTCCCTTAGCGCTCCCAGGCTGGTGGTTTAGACCCTGGGGGCTCTGGTTGGTTGGTATTAATGCTCTCTTCATGGGGTCCCATCCCCTTTGACTCCTTCAGTCTTCACTCTATCTTCTCTGTTGGGAACCCCATGATCAGTTTAATGATTAGCTGTGAGCATCTGCCTCTGAATATGTCAGACTCTTGCAGACTTCTAAGGAGACAGTTATGTTAGGCTCCTGTCAGCATGCACCTCCTGACACCCACGTCAGCATCTACCTTTGGTGACTGCACATGGGATGGATACCCAGGTGGAATGGTCTGCAGACGGCCCCTCCTTCAGTTTCTGTCCTGCACTTTGCATCTATATTTGCTCCCTTGAGTATTTTGTTACTTCTTCTAAGAGGGACTGTAGCCCCCCCCACCCCACCCCCACACACACTTGGTCTTCATTCTTCATGAGCTTTATGTGGTCTGTGAGTTGAATCTTGGGTGTTTCAGGCTTCTGGGCTAAAGTTCAATAATCAGTGAGTGAATACCATGTATGTTCTTTTGTGATTGGGTTACCTCACTCAGGATGATATTTTCTAGTTCCATCCATTTATATAAGAATTTATCGAATTCATTGTTTTTAATAGCTGAGTAATATTCCATTGTGTAAATGTACCACATTTTTTGTATCCATTCCACTGTTGAAGGGCATCTGGGTTCTTTTCAGCTTCTGGCTATTATAAATAAAGCTGCTATGAACATAGTGGAGCATATGTCCTTGTTATGTGTTAGAGCATCTTCTGGGTATATGTCCAAGAATTGACAAATGGGACTACCTAAATTTGCAAAGTTTCTGTAAGGCAAAGGACACTGTCTATAGGACAAAACAGCAACCAACAGATTGGGAAAAGATCTTTACCAATCCCACATCTGATAGAGGACTAATATCCAATATATGCAAAGAACTCAAGAAATTAGGCTCTAGACAACCAAATAACCCTATTAAAAATGGGGTATGGAGCTAAACAAAGAATTCTCAACTGAGGAAATACGAATGGCCGAGAAGCACCTAAAGAAATGTTCAGCATCCCTAGTCATCAGGGAAATGCAAATCAAAACAACCCTGAGATTCCACCTCACACCAGTCAGAATGGGTCTTTTCTCTTTAACTCAGGCCTCTAGCTAGCCAGGCTTAGAGTTCCTTACCTCTCTGTGAGCCACAGGGTGGGGTGGGGTGGGGGGAACATACATAGATACATACATACTGGCATACCAGATGAATCTGAAAGCTGAAGAGGCTGCACCACCACTTTATTGCTGTTTTTAGTTTTATATTTTCTCAGGATAATTGATCATATGGTTTTCTAAACAAGCATTTTTACATTCTATAAGTTCATAGTAAGTTTAAGGCAATGGTTCATGTCAAGGATTGGTAAGATTTAAGGAGTCACAGCACAATTGTTTACATGTCTTTCCATTAAGACTAGTACCTGACTAAACATTCATTATCTGCTACTAGCTCCATAAACTCATTATAAATTTAAAGCAATACTTTTATGTGTTATAAATTAGTATGGCTTTGTCAAGAGACAAATCATCTTTGTGTCTTATTATTTTAAAGTCTTGTATAGAAACACTAGCCCCTTATTTTCTGTCCTTGCACCTACAATAAATTGCCCATTCCTAGTTTTTGAACTTAAGTAACCAGATAGCCTAACCTAGAAGATTTTTTTTTTCCTTGATCGTAAATTTGTTCCCAGCCTGCTTTCTTTTCTTAGTGCAATTAGCCTGTGACACATGAATGTTTATTTCTATATGCAGCTTTTATTCTATAGAGGACTTGAGATTACCTGTATTAATTTACTTGTATGGTGTATAATAAAATCCTTATCAAGAATTATGAAGCCATCAGTTTGTGTACCGAGCATTACTATATGAGAGTATGTCTTCATATTTCTGCCGGATATCTACCCAACAGGGTATACTGATGCCCAGGCATCATTAAGTTATGCAATAGTGGCAGGAAAGACATAGCAGCAGCAGGAAGAAATCCTGGGATAGATTCTTTGAGGACCCTGCATCTCAGAGTGCACCCTTCACAGTCATGCAGAAATGCTCACTTGCTCGACATAACAGCCTTTCCTAGATGGCTCCTGACAAGGGATGTGATCATTTAATGATTATAATTTGTAGATTCTAATTTTAGGGGGGCACAGAGTCTCATTATGTATCTCTGGCAGACTGGTCTGGCACCACAGCCTCTGCCTGCTGAGTGCTGAGATTAAAAGCACCGTATCCAGCTTGACTTGTTCATTCCTGGAGAACCATATGCAAAGTGAATTTTCCTCTCATATGTTTGAAAACAATTTAGTGTAACGAAAAGGAACAGTATTAAATCATTTTTTAAGCATATTTCTGAGGTAAACATGTACCTTTCTCTTACTTAGATCACTTGTGGCCACAGTCAATGTCGGTTTCCAGTTGAAATTTCTTCACCCTTCCCCTCTCCTTTTACATAGAACTTGCATATGTGTGTGTGCAGCCTCTCTTCATTTAGAAAATTTGACACGCCCTCTGTTTGTATTCCATTAGTGGACTGTTTCTTCATTATACACACATATCGGCTATGTCTTCCTTTCCGTTTTCCCCTCTCTGTTGCTGAATACTGAACCCATACACTGTAGGTGACTGATAGCCTTGAGCTATAGCCCCAATTTTTGTGTAATGTCTATTGAAGAAAAAAATTGCACAGACTTGGGTAACACTTGGACAGAGGGGAGAACTGAATGTACATTTTGAAGAGTTATCAGTGAGTCCAACAGCTCTATCTTCTACTACAACTAAAGAGAGCTTCTGTCTAGTGACATTTAGAAACAGGGAATAGGAATGACTATTGAAATGAATGCCTAAGTCCAGTGCTTTAAACCCTCAGCTGTTTTGAAGTTCAATTCAAGACCTACAGTATTCAGTGTTCTCCATGCTTCTTTCTGTGTCTGTGCCTCTGGGCATCCACACTTACCATGTAGTAGGTTAATACCACTATTCTAATTCTTCTACATCACGTAGAGCAGTTTTCATTATGTTAAATGAAAATTAAATTTACATTATTGATGTAAATTTACATAAATTCATGTAAATTTATTTTTTACATTCTGTTTCTCTGTGGCTTACCTATTGCCCTTTAACAAATGCCTTTAAAACACAAGGACAGTATGCATTACTCCAAGTTCTAGCCTCTATGCCCAGAACACTGCTCCATCCTCAAAATATATTTGAGTAAATGAACAACTTATAAAATTCAATTTTATGTAAATGTGGGTATGGTATAAACTGACCACATGACCTCTCCAAGATAGGGTTGAGAGGAAGGATTTTATTGTAGATATGAAGGGAGAGTACAGCCAGAGGCAGCTGAAAAAGTACAGAGCAGATAGAGAAAGCAGTAAGCTGAACATTCCCAGTAGACTGAACTGGGCCATGAGGAGAGAGGTGGGGGTAGAAGGAGAGATGAAGACAAAGAGAGATTGCAGTCAAGAAGACCAAGACAGAGCAAGAGAGAGGACTAAGAGAGAAAGACAAAAGAGAGACAGCATCACCAAAATAGCAGGGTTATAGGAAGTATAAGAAGCAGGGTTCGGGGTTGGGGGGGTGTTCTTCTGAGGGGAGAATTTTAGGGTAAGGGGCACAGAGACCAGAGCTGAGAGGAACCTGAATGCCAGCATGGACTTTGAAAAGTACAACAGGTACTTCTTGATGCTCAGGGACCCTGCAGGCCAGCATGCTCTTTGGTTTGCTAATAGTCATTACAGATAACCCTTTGTCCCTTCTTACAGTCATAAGGGAACTGGCTTCTTTGGTAGAAGGGAATTGGCTTTACAGATTCCTAAAAAATGCTGACTTTTGTCCAACCCTCAGAATTTGGATAGTTATTTGTATATTCTATTTTTTGCTGTGATTGTTATTTCTGTTTCATCAAATTACCTGCTTCACTCATCCCCCCACTTTCTAGTCTTTGATTTTTCAAATGCACAATGTTAAAGTAACAAAGGAAGATAGTTTAACTTGGATGTTAAGATGCTCAACTACCAAGTTCAGGCAAGTAGTTCTCTACTTCAAGGAAACAGAAATGACATATTCTTTGGCCTGAATAAATATCAATGTCAAAAGTGAAAAATTAAAGAAGATCTAGGTAGAGCTAAGGAGTTTATTATATGAAATGTTATTTATGTTAGAGAATTGTGGTCATCTCTTGTTCTGACACATAAGAATCATACTGTACCCTATCTGTACAAACTCAGCATCAGCTTTGTTAGCATTTTGTCTAGGCTCCGCCCCACAGTTACCTGGCAACAGCCAGGTGTTCCTAACTCACTATAAAAGGGGCTGCTCACCCCCTATGCTCTCTCTTGCTCTTGCCTTCTCGCTCCCTGCAGTCCTCTTGACCCTTCCCCTTTTCTCCTCATTCCCCCCCCTTCTCTCTCTCCACATGCTCATGGCCAGCTCTACTCCTCTACTCTCTCTCGCTCTCGCTCTCTTGCTCTCGCTCTTGCTCTCGCTCTCTCTTTTGCTCTCGCTCTCTCTTTGCCTTTCTGTCTCTACTACTCTCTTACCTCTCATACCATGCCCTAAATAAACTCTATTCTATACTATAATGTCTGTGTGGCAGGTCCGTCAAGGGGAAGGGATGCTTCAGCTTGGGCCTGAGGTGGCACCCCATTACCTCCATACCTGACTACACCTCCACCAAACATATTCATTCTCTCTTTATATTTTTTTAAAAACACAATAAACTTTATGGAAAAACGCATGATATTTTGGTTCTATATGGCATCATCCAGCAGAATCAAAGTGAACTACTTTCATTCCATCTACAACAGGATTCAGATAGTAAACACTAATGGGGTTGTTGTTTTCGGGGCATCTGCTCCCTCCCTAGGACTGTGCTTAAACTTAAGGGAAATTGCAGAACATAGAGAGCTATTTCACTCAAATTTGTTGACATCAGTCCTGGTTTTCTCAGGGTACTTTGCAGAATGTAGAGTCCTACATTTACGTAGGGTTGATTTCTCATTCATGCTTATGTTCCAGACGGTATGACACATGACCGGTGCTGTGTGTGATGTTGGTATGACCCCACAGATGCTCTCTGATGCATCATAAACTTCCCCAAATGTATACATGGGAAGTAGTGCAAAGGTCACAGATCAACAATTTTGAAGGTGGTTACTTTGCACATCCTGTACGAAGCTCTGGACTTCAACATGCTTTTCCAGTAACCATCATAACATCAAGGATAGCCTGTACTAAATGCTTACAGCACACCAGTGTTTATCCACCCACTTGTATTTCTGCTACCATGTTCTATTTAGCAAAACCGAAATGTTTTATTCCTGTTTTCAGAGGAGGAGTTTGGGTCTTAAGATCCTATTTAATTCAACATGTAGTGAATTTATGTATTTAAACTTAGACTTATTCCAAGAACTAAACTATTCTGTCTTGTGATTAGGTTATATGGCAGACATGTAACTGATCCTTTCCTGGATTTCAAATCAGAAGTGGCAAAGGAATTCTCATGGAAACAGCCAACTTTTACTTCAAACAGAAAGTAAGTTGGTTCTGATGACAGGTATCCAAACTCTATATATATCCTAAGGATAAGTAAGAGGCTGGAGAGATGGCTCAGTGCCTAAGAGCACTGACTGCTCTTGCAGAGAACCTGTGTTAAACTCCCACCATCCCCATGGCAGCTCACAACTGTCTGTATTCCCAGTTCCAGGGGACTCAATCCTCTCTTTTGGCCTCTGTAGGCACTAGGCACATGGACATGCAGACAAAACACTCATTCACAGAAAATAAAGTAATAATAAATTTAAGAAAAAGGATAATTAAGAAATTAGGAAGTAAAGATCTAGTTGCATTCTAAGCATAGTCAAGTTATTGTGTCTTGTAACATGATATTTATTGGCTCATTGAAAATTAAATTTTGGTTAAAAGGAGTGTAGGAAAACAAGAATAGAATAGAACAAAACAGAACTAGGCCAGCAATAACGACAAAAATGAAACCTGTAAAACTAGGAATGTATGTAGCCCTGTAAGCAGACTGCCTGAGTTCTGTAGGCAAGAATACATCATTCTCAATTGCAAACACCTCATCCAGAAGAAGAAGAGGAGGAGAAGGAAGAAGAAGAGGAAGAGGAGGAAGAGGAAGGAGAGAAGAAGAAAAGGAGGAGGAGGAGGAGGAGGAGGAGGAGGAGGAGGAGGAGGAGGAGGAGGAAGAGGAGAAAGGATAGAATGGACAGGGTTCTATTCCACCCCAGAATGGATGGGGAGCATCTTTGCTTTCATCTTCATTTGTGGTCACCCTAAATGTCATCTTCTTTCTAGGGCCCTTTCCTCTCTCCCCACAGGGCTGTCTGTGATACCTACAGGCCAAATTAAACTTCAGCCTCCTTTCCCAGGGCACTATGAATCAATCCCTCTTATCTGATTTAGTAGAATTACTTAATCATATATGGCCCATGCTACTGGGCTCCTAACAAACAAGGAGCTGTCACTAAATCTCCCTCTTGGTGATTTCCTCACAAAAGTAAAACGCAGTTTACACAAAATACCCCTTCACCAAACACTTAATAGAAGTGAAGGCATATTACAGAACTTTTGTGTATTTCTTCCCCAAAAGCCTATGTTTTTGTTCTAAGAATTTAAAATGTTTCTCAGATTTAGGATTAACACATGGAGACCAATATTCCTGAAAAAGCTGATTGGGACTCAATCAGGTAGGGTCATAAAAATCAGATTAGGAAAACAACTTAGAGAAAGTGTGCCTTGTTTTCTTTAAGCCAAGAGAAATACATTTCTGAGCTGCTGGAACATGAAAGTTCAATGTAGTAACTTTCCTCCCTTCCTTTGTAGCTAAATATTCTCCTAATCCCCATGCCTGGTGGGTTGAGGGGTTTTTGGTTTTGTTTTTTTGTTTTTTTTTCCTTTCTTTCTTTCCTTTTTTTTTTTGAGCCAGTCTTTCTGCTATCCCAAATAGCCCTCAAACTTGCCCTGTAGCCTGAGTGGGCCTGGAAGTCAAGATCCTCTGAACTGGAGTCTCAGATGTGTCCTCATTAGGGATCCCTTCAGGTTGGAGATGGGGGTATCACTGGATTCTTCTATCTTGAACAGCAAAGGCTCCGCCCATCTAAATCATCTCTACCCCTTTCCCTTTCTATGAAACTTTCTTCTGCCCAGCACAGCAACTCTCAAAGGTCAGTTTAACTTCCATCACTTTATCAGAGCAGCAAGAGGCGACTTTCAACTAATTTGAATGAAATCTACATGGCAGGAGTGTTTGCCTAATGTGTTAGTTCATTCTCTCTGCTTTTTTACATCTGTCTTTTATTGGCTTGTAAAATGGGGCAGCATACTTACCCCCAGCAATGTATTATTGGTCTCGGTATACAGCCCAGGTTGACTTCTCCCTGCAACCTCTCTACTTCAAGTCTCCTAAGTGCCACTGTCTGCCCAGGTCCAGCTAAAATCTTAAGTGTCTAATTCGACACTAGTAAAAAGACCAGCAAGTACTGAGGAGAGGAAGGCTCAGGCAGGGTGTCTGATTGATAACTAACTGGGTCATTAGGAGTCCTTTAGCGTTCAAATAGAGGACAAAAGGCCTTGGACAGGGGATTTGATTGACACCCCACCCGGTTGGTAGTCTTTTAGAGCCCAGGTGGGAAAAGGGCCCTAGGCTGCCACACAAAACCAAACAGCTTCTCTTGTGGAGGCGCTGTCTCTTTTCAGTTAATTAGTTTCCTTTATCCTCCACAAAGTCTACATCCTAACACACGGGACTTTGGTACTTAATCCTGTTAATGTATATGCAGAGAGGGTTTCTTTGGACAGTCAGCTCCCCAGCACCACTCCAATTTAGAACACAACGCGAGTGGGAAAGTTTCTCCCCGCGTTAACAGGGCTGGATCCCCACTTCCTCTCGCGTCAGCTGGGTTTTGGGGTAGTGACCTCCCGCCTCCACCTAGGGCAGGGCTGTGACGTCACGGGCGGTGGCTCCCGCGGGTCTATAAAGCAGCAGGTGCTCGCCGCACCCTCAATCCCGCTCGCTACGCTCCCTCCTGACTCGCGGCCGCCGCCCCGACATCCCGAGCCGAGCCCGAGGCGCTGGCCGCTCCAGCCGCCCGGAGCCCGGCGGGCTGGGCTTCCCCGCGCCGGTGCTCGCCCGCTGCTCCGCGGTTCCGCTGCTACGGCCGCCCGGAGCCGCTGTCGTGTTGCCACAGAGACCCGGACGCCGCCGGCCCGCGGAACCAATGAGAACTCCGCTGCTACCCCTGGCGCTCTCAGTGCTGTCGCTGCTGGTCATAGGCTCAGGTGAGCACCTGCCACCTCCAGCAGCCTCCCTGGTTGTCACCCCTTGAATGCTGCTGCCTCTTGGCAAATTTGTCCAGCCAGGGAGCTGATCCCTTTAGCTCGCACTCCTGAAATTGCTCGTTCTAGGAGGCCTAGAGAAGCAGACAAGACTAGCATGGCCCAAGCACCAGCTGATGGAGATCTAAGAGGTCATTTTAACCCACCCTTTCCTTTGATAACTAAGGAAACCGAGGTCCAGGCAGGTGAAGTAATTTCCACAAAAGTAGTTAATCCAGGAGGACTTGAAAGAGGGGTTCTTTGCCTTCTGTCTCCATTCTTCTGTCTAGTAATTTTATTTTTAACCTTCCGAAAGCAGACTCAAAGTGTCCAGAGGTTGAAAGCACCGCTGCTAAGGCTGTTTTGATATTTTAAAAAATATGTATCAAAATGAAATCAAGGACTGGAACGCAAGACTCCTCAAAGGGGTTACTGGGTGCTGAACTTTTTCTCTATGTGATAATAATGGATAAAGATGGTGAAAATTGTTGTTTGTAGCTACTATTGGCATTACTTTTTGCATCTTATGTATAGATTCAAAAGTTGTAAACAAGTGTTAAAATGTATCAGCACCGGCTAAAAGGAAGCAGGGAAGCTTTGTAACAAGCACACCCAAGTTAGACCTGAAGGGAGAGGCTACTTAGACATGGCCTGTTATGTGATTCTGCTGGATTGCCTTGGCAGGACTTATTAAATTGTAGAAATTAATGTAAGCTATCTGTGGAAAAGAAAACCCAGATAAAAGAAACTCTGTAATTGGGCAGCTGAGTTTGCTTCTTGGCGGACAGTGAAGTTGCTTTTATGAGTGACTCAGTCAAAAAAAAAAAAAAAAAAACTTCACCCAATAGCACATGTGCAGTAGCTACTTTGATATGAGGAGACACACATGTCTACACAGCAATGCTCACTCAGCACCCAAAAGCACCCAATTCATCTCTTCTTATTCTCTTCATCCCTGCAGGCCATTATGCAGCTGCGTTGGAGCTCAATGACACCAGCTCTGGGAAAGGAGAACCATTTTCTGGGGACCACAGTGCTGGTGGACTTGCGGTTTCTGTGGGAAGTGAGGTCTCTACCATAAGTGAAATGCCCTCTGGCAGTGAACTCTCCACAGGGGACTATGACTACTCAGAGGAGTATGATAATGAACCACAAATATCCGGCTATATTATAGATGATTCAGTCAGAGGTGAGTGGAAGACACAAGGAAAGTGCTGTCTATGAGACGTGGTTTTATCTCAGCAAAGTTGCTTCAGAAGGGAGATGGCTCAGTTTTCTAAAGGCTTTGTAGGCGTGGCTATTGAATGTCCTCTAAAGAGTCACATGGATGTTGCATCCGATAGGTCCGAGGAGTTATTGTGCTCATTTTACACAATAACTGAACTTAGAAAGGTTCTGTGGCCCCTGGAAGCAAGCAGCTGAGTCAGAATCAGAATCTCAGTCTGCTTGATTCCAGGGACTATGGTCTTTCCCAATATGCCACATGACCTCCATTCTGGAAGCATAGGTAGTCATTAACCATTCCTGTGGGCCTTGTAGCTCAATGTTTGTGCCCCCCCACCTGTCTTTGAATAACTGCATTCTAACACAAATAAGGGATCAGAAGGAATAATGATGGAACTCTAGAAATGTTAAAGATGTATGTGTGGATTTTATTTTTATCCAAATTACTGATCCCTGTTTTTTTTTTCTTTCCTTTTGCTCTTACCAGACAGATTTTTAAAGAAACTACCTTTTCTTTTAAGTGAGAGGGAGATAGATGCTCACCACCCTCATTTTACTTTGTCATTTGGAGAAAGAAGAGGCCATTGATAAGTCAGATCTGGGCATCTACCTTGGAGGCAGGGCGAAGTGATTTCAGAGTTCTTTAAGGTCCCTTAAGACTTTTCTAGCAGCTTCCTTGACTCCTCCTCCTCCATCGGAGTCTCTCAGAGCTGTGGAGGAATGATGGAAGGACAGGGACAGAGACAGGGTAAGTCAAGGGAGGAATAAACCTCACTGAGCGTTCTACACCAGTACTTTGCTTCTCAATCATTTTGTTTATTTTTGTTTAATTTTTATTTTTTTTAAAGATTTTTAGTAGGAAAGAGGATTAGGTTAGACCATCAAAGCATCCAGCAGCTTGTTAACGATGTGTTAAGTTATTAACAGTTCTGGAGGCCAACTTCTGGAGCAAGTGGCTAGTACTTAGAATTGCAGTGAAGTCTATAAAGCTTAGACTGTTGCTTGAGTTCCTTTGAAAGGCTGTTTGCTTAAATACCCAGAGGTGTCTTTTCTGTTGCAACACTTCAGCACAGTGACTATTATTTGGCTTGGACTTCTAATCTACCTGATAAAATGTAGTGATATTCATTTAAGACAATTCTCCTAGAGGGCTTATTCTAACTTGCACTTCATAATGATCAAAAGAATGTTTCTGTTTAAGTACTGCCTGGCCACCTATTTAACATTACTTCTAATTTAGCTTTGGTTAATTCACTTAAAGTAAACTCCTAAATAATTCCGAATATTTATCATTTTCTTAAGACTGAGGCCCTGTCTTTGACACCCCCATAAGCCTTTCATTAACATGTCTCTTGTGTTCTGTGTGAAGGGTGCTTGCAAAACCTTTGGGACTGGTGGTGTTTTTTTCTTCTTTGTGGTCTCTGTGTGCTAAATACTTTGTCATACACCTAGTCAAGGATCAGCACAACAAAATGCACCTTCCCCCTCCTGCCTTCAGCATGAAATTAGCCACACCTTTCATAGTCCTAAGACTCCAGATCTAATAAGTTGAGGTGACAGTCTGAGGAATCAGGGACAAATAGTTCAAAGCTATTTTAAATAGATTGAACACAACAATGAGCCCCCCTGGAAGGTATTTGTTGTTAATATTATAATTTTTAATAATAAGTATTTTCCAGCTTTCTCCACCCTCAATCAGTGCCCACTAACTTCCAACTTAAGACAGTGAGCCCGAGACATGTGTGGGCGAGTAAAATCAGATTTGTTTCGCACCACAATCTTAATGGCATTGTCCTTCTTCAAGAGACAATGATAGAATGGAAAAACAAACAAATAAAACAGGCTTAAACATGTCAGCACTGTGGGTTCCAGCTGCTTTTCTTAGGATGTGAGTCTTGTCTTCACTAAACTATGTATTCAGCTCTATATCATGTGAGGTACAGTAGTACATCTAACTACGGGCATACACAGGTCAAAGAACTCAAGTGGCGTGCAATAGAGATTTACTATGTACTGCCTGACAGAGCTATTCTTTGCAGGTTTATTGTGTGTGTGTTGCTTTAAATAACGAGGCCAAAGTAGTTCTCAGTGCTGTGATTTCTGTGTCTCATGAATCCCAAATAGTTTTGAAGAAGAAAAGAGAATGTTGACAGTAAACCCAACCTTGACAAACTTCCTTTTTCTCCAGTTGAACAGGTGATTAAGCCCAAGAAAAACAAGACAGAAGGAGAAAAGTCTACAGAAAAACCCAAAAGAAAGAAAAAGGGAGGCAAAAGTGGAAAAGGCAGAAGAAATAAGAAGAAGAAAAAGAATCCATGTGCTGCCGAGTTTCAGAACTTTTGCATTCATGGTGAATGCAAATACATCGAGAACCTGGAGGTGGTGACATGCAAGTAGGTTTGTTTCCTACACTGTACCTGAGAGCCCCACCTATAGAAAACCATTGACTTATCCAGTGTGTAAACTAAGGACTTCATGAGCCAACATTATGTTTGTACAGCTAATTAAAATATAAGCACTTAAACCTAGAAAAAAGATCCTTAGTTTGAAGGCTATAACAAGTAGCTTTTGTACTACTGGTGTAAAGCATCATTTTATTATATGTAATATATGTATGCACATGTACATACATGTGCCCATACATGTATTTTAAGCCTTAAAAAAAATCCTTAAATTATTTATCATGCAACCTTTTATGTTGTTCTCATGTCCCCAAACCCTCCCAACCCACTAAAACTAAACTAAATGATGGGGGAATGTATTAACAGTGACACCAGGCATCAAAGTCATTAGTTGGTCCTAAAAGAACAAGAGGAATGAGTCACAGTGTCTTCTGCGAATATCACACTCACACCCAAACTAATCGCAACTTGTTCTTAAAGACCTTTAGCCAGAAGGCATTCCATGTCTCATGACTTCGCAGAATAGATTGTGACGTGACCTTTCTGTGTTAAATTAAGTGACCATATTGTTAGGTAGTAAGCTTGAGATGCAGAGAACCTTTTCAACAATTATATTTATGAAATGTGATGTTTCAGATGTCATCAAGATTACTTTGGTGAACGGTGTGGAGAAAAATCAATGAAGACTCACAGCGAGGATGACAACGACCTCTCCAAGATTGCCATAATTGTCTTTGTCTCTGCCATAGGCCTCACGGCTATTGGCGTTATCACAGTGCAGTAAGTACAGCACACCCTAAGAATTGAACTCTTGTCAGTATTCCTATCAAACTCTACTGTCATATTTTACATGAGTTATTTCATGACACATGGCCCCTGAGCAGAATAGAATTGAAAGTTGCATGACTTTGACTACCATTAAAACAAAATCATCTTTCAGAATTAGAATGTTCTTAGCTTAAAATTTGATATTTTGATTACCTATTATATTTTTGATGATGGTTATTTCTAATAGTCAAAAAGCCATAGTATCATCTGTGAATGTTTTAAAATGTAAATATAAAGCTTCTGAGAAGCTAACTAGGGTCATATTAAGCTCATGGCACCACATATTCTTCTTTGGCATAAAAGGAAAACAAACAAATCTCGAAGGTTTTCAAATTGACAGCCAAAGAAAGACCTGTGTCTTCTCAAAGTACTAGGCAAAATTCTGGCTTGTAATTCCATGGCATGGTGCTCATTGGCTTACAGTTTGGACCTATTTTTGTCCTTATCGGGTATAGTAGTGTGGGAACGTATTGAGAAACAAAGCAAAACATTTCCTTCCAATGGCATGGCGTAGGCAGCAATGACAAACTCTGTTACTGTGGTCCTCCCACAGCATCTTCCCTGGGCAACAGCAGATCTCACGCCTCGCTTTAGGACCAAAGAATGCCCACACTCCACTGTTCTAGGTCACAGGCACTGATGGGTACACGAGGATGGCATTGTCTGTTAGACAGGAGCCACTGGATAGGGGAAGCTGGAGGAGGGCCCACATGGTTCTGGGATGACTCACTGCTACTAGGGCTTGGGAAAAGCAGTGGATTCATTATTCTAATTTTAGGTCTTGGTAAATTACTTTAACAACTGGATTGTGTACATGATCCATCACTGCTGTTCTTCAGGATACAGGAGTTATCTCCTGCTATTGTTTATTGTTATCTTAAATTCAAATCAGATGGTGACAAAATGACACATAAAAGCTGTTTTGTTATGCACATGAAGTTAGTTGTGCAGCTTAAATTTGTTTTGTACATCTGGAGTTTCTTCTAGTGCCTCAAGCTAGTTATGCAAATACATTCAGGAAAGGAAGCCTCTATAAACTATTTTTATTGGACATAGAAGAAAATATGAGCTAAAGATGTTTTATAATGATAGAACTAATAGTTTATCCAGCTTTCCATGTTCTGATTCTCTGGGAGGACTACTGTTTTATGTTGCCATCCCATTTTTTTTGTTTTGTTTTGTTTTGTTTTGTTTTGTTTTGTTTTGGTTTGGTTTGGTTTGGTTTGGTTTGGTTTGGTTTTGGTTTTTTTTTTCTGGCAGTGCTAGGAATTGAACTCAGAACTTCACACATGTTGGTCAAGTACTCATCAGCTGAGCTACATCTTTAGCCATTTTTACTTTTTGGGACAGGATCCAAGTTGCCCAAGCTCTCCCTGAATGTTCATCTTCCTGTCTTGGCCTCTTGACTAGCTGGGATTATAAGTCTGTACCACCAAGCCCAACTCTCTTACTTTTAAGAAGTGATTTTTTCCCTTGTTTTCTCTCACATTCTTATCACATTCAAAATATAATCAACATTTATCTTAGACCACGATTACTGAGTGTTTTTTCATAATTGAAGTGAATATTATTCTTTAAAGTTGACAAAGTTCTTTGGGATTTAATGGTAATATGTGATGGAATCGTCAAAGTTTTGCAGTTAGGCTTAAGTTTTGGTTTAATGTAACAAACCCACATGTAGAGTTTGTTATAAGAAATCACAGGGGGAAAGTCCCCATGGTTATGAAAATCCTCATTGCACAGGTGGGTAGGACTTGCTAACTGTGGAATTCTGTGTTCTGCAAAGGCTTCGGAAACGATACTTCAGGGGATATGAAGGAGAAGCAGAAGAAAGAAGGAGGCTTCGACAAGAAAATGGGGCTGTGCTTGTCATAGCCTAGCTGAAGACAATGCAGGTTTGGCCTTTAAACTTCAGTTCCCAGTTAGATACTATAATTTTAAAAACACAAACACTTATCTCAAGGCAAAGGAATAATCTGTTCTTAATCATGAGTGCACATGGATGGCTGTTTTAGGGAAATGTTATTGTCTGAGTAAGATTGACTTTGGTCTTGTAGAGGAGTATCTACAAGAGTATGTGGGGAACTCTAGTCCTGTTCCCAAAGAATATAATTCTTAATGGATGGAGGAAACAATAAGGCATCAACGTGTTGCAGAAGGTAAAATAGGAGCAATAAGAAAGGAACTGATAGGCTGGAAGGGAAACATTCCATAAATGGATAATCAGTGGGCCCCACTTAGGAGTTGGAAAGGTAATGCACCCAAAATGGCCTTGTGAGCTAGCATGAACTTAGGAGGCCAGGAAAGCGATTATGAACAAAGATTGCCAATAGTGAGGTGAATAGGTCATTTCAGAAACAGAAATGGCCTGGTTCCAGTAACTGTTGGGTAGTAATGATAGGGTACACTCCCAAAGTGGAGGGCCACGGTTAGCCTATTGCATGAGAAAAAAAAAAAAAAAAAGGAAGTGAGAAACAAAATTTAAGATTGTTTCTTTAAACAAAGGAAGGGGCACACATTTGAGAGTGGTTTGGTAAAAAGCTACAGTTTTATTTTTAGGTAAGAAAGGCTAAGTATGTTTTAGGTCAAAAGGTCAAAGGTACATAGTAAGGAGTTAACGACAACCCCAGGGAAGAAGGTACCAGGGAGATGGGAACAATGAAAATCAGTCCAGTCAAAAAAAGTTCATATCCTCAGACACTTAGGAAAGATGTGTCCCCAAGTCACTGATTTTTCTGCCTTCATCATAGTTAAATTTACTTGAGGTTGTTAAATATGATATTCCTATATACACTCTACATGTACCAAATTGGAAGTTTTATTTTCAATAAACATTCCAAATGGTTATAACTCAGGAAATGGGTGACTGTTCACACCAGCTATATACTCAGTATTCATTCCACCTTAAAAAATTCATTATCTTACTGTGCTTAAGCTAAGACTCAATGGCTGCATAAGCGTGAAATTGGATATTAATATGCTGTGTTGGCATGTGGTGGCTGACTATTAAGAGGTAGCTACTATTATTATAGTCCTGGTACTAATTATCCTAAATTAACTGTATATCATAAATACTGAGACACTTAATCTTATTTTTTAATTAGGTCTAACAGTGTATATTTGGTTAGGAAAACTAGTTTTTATTTTACTACAGTTGCTTTTTATTTATATAAGCAGGGTTTAAAATGGTATGAGCATTTGTAGTTTCCCAAATAGACACATCATTTAAGAGGAAATGAAAAATGGGATCAAGCCAAAATGGTGGTTTTCCGTGAGAATATTTAGCTTGTCTACTAGCACATCCAGAAAAAAAGAAGTTGACATAAATTCCGATTTTTAGAAATTTCCTTAAATCTGTGTCAGACTTGAACTTACCTCAGACATTTTTCTCTCTTCACAGGATAACAGTCAAGTCACTGCCAAGCCACGCCAGAAGTGACACATTGGTCCTCCTTTCAGTGAAGGAAGTGGAGCTTTCTGATGGCTCCAGATGCTCAGTTGTCACTTTTTATGATAGTCTTATTTCTGTACATAAAGAGATGTGTGAAGATAAGATATTTTTTCATGTTGTAAATAATTTATTTAATATTTAAGTGTTATTTATTTTATAGCTCATTAAACTTTTTTTAAACAAACAGATTGCGTTTGGATATCAGTTTTGAAGTCTCAATATGTCAGGGCACTTGTATCCTGATATTTGGTCTATTGTTTACAAAGGCTTCTTCCCATGTCTTTACTGCTTTTTCTTTTTTTTAACTTTCATCATTAGAAAAGGGTCTCACTGTAGAAATGTATCATTATCCTGCTTATAGGAATGAGTAACTGCACCTGGCTTTAAAAAAGTACTCTTAAGGGGAAAACTTTTGTCCCTTACTCTTCCCACAGTGTTAGTAATTTTGACAATAGATGTATTAAATTATGTAAGCATCTAAAGCACACACACACACACAGACAGCCATTGTTCATTCTTCCAGTCCATTGCTGTGATCAGCACAGCGAGACAAGAATGGCTTGATTAGTAACAGTCACATTTCAAAAGGATCAGGAAGCATTTGCAGAAGAGACATTCTTTCCTAATACAGCATATATTCATGAAAAATCTAACACCCTTTCTTCTCTCCCTCCATTTGCTAGGGCTCTTTCATAGTATATGTGCTTGTTTAGTGGGTGCTGTTGTATGAACATTAAAGGTATGGGGCCACAGTCTAGACTAAATTATATACATATAAGGTGAAAGAACCTTTACAATAGAGGGGGGCAATTTGAGAAAAAAGAACGAGCATAACAGCAGCAATCATATCAAATTTTATGAGTAGAAAGTTGCCATAAGCATCCATGCTTCATCTGTCTGATGTAACCAGAAAATCCTTGTCCATTGATCCCAGAGTCATTGGTTCCTAGTTCAGCTATACATATCACTTAAGGAAGTTCAAAGTCTGGAGCTGTCAGATAGCTCCTCCCTCTCCAGGCTGCTGACATGAAGGGACTGGAGTGAATTATGACATCTGTGTTTGTGAAAGTTTCTTACATATAGCCAATGTTATTCCTTCAGTTGAACATCTTTAGCATACATTTTACTTAGTCTTATTCACTAACTATGCACTACAGTTCATTTCAATACAAAGCTAGGGATACAGGACATGAAAGGCTGGACATGGACACATTTGCTACCCTATTGGTGTGAGTATTGTGTGTGTCATGTCAATGAAGCTACAGAATCAACCAGCTGAGGCATGCCCCAGGAATCCATAGGAGCTGAGAGCTCTTACCAGCCCAGCTTGGCCGAGTCAGGTGAGCTTGTCCTCCAGAGATACTACCTGAGATTGTCCTTGGAGGATGAATAGGAGCTATGCTATGGGCATCTTCTATAAAAACAGAAGAGAAATGACAGTCATCAAATAGTATGCTCTGATACAGAACATAGTTCACCATTGCAATTGTAGTTTGAAGATATCTAAAGAAAGTGAAGGTGGTAAACACAGAGTTACACAGGACTTCTAACTTAAGCTAAGATGTGGAACACAACTAGACAGAAATTCACCAATTTGCAACCCAGATAGGGCATCAAGCTGCTGTGTTGGTAAGAGACTTAACCAAAATGAGAGGTCAGATGACCAGTTTGGAAAACAGGTAAAATATTCTGTGTGAAAAATTAATATCTACACCTTGAAAGTGAAACTTGGACATGGATTTCAAGTCTTATTTTTTAGATTAAATATAAAATAAAAAATATTTGTTATAATAACAAACAAAAGGCCAATGAGTTAGCAAGGGAAAGAAGAAATAATCCTAAAATGGTCGTCAAGCTCCTGGATGTAGAGATCAGGTAGCTGGAGAATCCATTGGCATGACTTCATAAGTATTTTAGAATAGAAGGACACTTGACTAAAGAATTATCTTTTTAGTTAATTTCTGTTCTCCCTTTCTACTGCTTCTCCTATAGTTAAGGTGTTTGTTCTGCAGGGAAAATTTAGTTAATTTATGAGATTATAAGGTATGTTTTCAGCACCCTCACTCAAATATAAGATATCTAACTAGCTTGATGTTTATAGCTTGAAGAACTAAATAAGTTTCTACTGAATTCTCTCCATAAAAGTTCCCATCTCTTTTCTAAGAGATGACTGATCTCTTATTTGTGATATGCACTCACTGAATGGTAAACACAGAAGACATATCAGCCTGATAAATCTTGGAGATACACAATTAAAACTGGATGTTCTTCTTTAGCCAAGATAGTGGCTCCACTCTTTGAAAAGGCTGCTGTTCAATTAACTAGATAACATCTACATGCATGCTTTGCTCAAGGGAAAGGCAATTTATGAAATGCTCCTTGACTTACAATATTAGTATTTCTTCTTGGAGTGTAATCCTACTAAGTCTAGGATTCAGTAGAGAACATATTCATTGCTTCCTTCCAGAGTCTCAGAGCTAAGTTTAGAGCTAACTTTAGCTCAGGTTAAAAAGGAACTAATTCCTAAACTGATTCTGTAGAATGTTACTTTGTGGCCTGGAGCTTGTTTTTGTAATAGTTTGGTGAAGAATGTGGCTGCTTTTTACCTTTGAAGAATCTGCCTGAGGCTAAGACAAAGGTGAAGAGAATCAGATTAATTGCACTGACAAAGTAAGTCTCAAAAAAGCCCAGCATAGACTTTGTCCTTTGGTTTACTCTCATGAAGAGCACTTTTATCAAACATAGCAAGCATAGAAAGGAAAAATACCAAATAAATGGTTCAAGTAAAAATGGGTTCTAGGAAGTGAAATAGAGCTGAATCCTGTGTTCAAGGAGATGAACAAATTAAGAGAGTCATGACCCCAAGGCAATATTCCAACCAGCTAAGCTTATTGTTTATATGTTTGCAGCTGAATAAGGAACAGTTATTATTACCTAATTATTGTTTTCATTCAGGCTTTTAATTTGAAATGAACTACAATCCAGAAATGGAGGCCACACCTGTGATCCAGATTTTGAGGCATAGTAGCCATGAAAAGTCCAGTCCATATATGTGATACATTCCTTTAATCCCAGGAGACAGAGACAAGCAGATTTCTGAGTTCAGGGCCAGCCTGGTACAGAGCAAGTTCAGGCAAAGTAAAGCTAAGATCCAGGCTTGGTGGTACATGCTCTTCATCCCAACATTCAAGAGACAAAGCTATGAAGATCTCTGAGTTTCAGGTCAGTTTACAGAGCAAGTTCTAGTACACCCAAGCTTAGGCAGTGAAAGAATTAGAAAACAGATAGCTGGTGATAATGTAATAGAACAGGAGGACTATGTTCCAGCTCCAGCAAGGAGCAGAACTCAGCAGCCTTGGTCATATAGCTCTGGCTATAGAGCCAACAACAGAAAAGACTTCTGAGACAATTGCTGCTGGTGAGCTGGAGCTAAGAAATTAGTAGTGATTAAGAAGAGACCAGCATCACTGAGGTGAAAACTTCTGGGAAGTATTTTCTGAGAGTGAAAAGAAGCTATGTTCTAGAGATAGTTAAGGTTATACCTCGTGCTCTAGCTGAACTTGGTAATGTGTAAGAATTACCCAGGTGGTACTGGTTTTGAAGGCATGAAGGAGTCATGGAGAACAGCTGAGGTTTGACATTGTGAGAGTCCATGGAAGTCCACTGGTGAAGGATCAGCCTCAGTTGAAATTGACAGCCCAGTACTGAAGAGGTCATGCAAAGAAGTTGAGGCTCAGACTCATGAATGGGGCCTATGAGAGGCTATTGGTGAAGCCTAATTGCAGAGGAAGACTCCAACAAATTGGAAATGCCAGTACTGTGAACCCAGAACAGCAGCAGCAGTGGAGTAGAGTCAACCAGAACCTAGAGTGCTACATAAGGCAGAGTTGGATAAGTGATCCAAACCCTTTAGAGGATCCCAGAAAATCATGTGTGGATCTCAGACATTGGGAAAAGAAGCTATGAAGTTTTAGTTTCCTTGGAGACCCCAAGATGTTAGAGATGCCCGAGCTGTGGCATGCCTGCTGAGGAAAGCTGCTAACAAGGATCAGAACCAGCCCAAGAGATGGAAGTTGCTGAAGTCAACAAAGATGAAGGTATTTGTAGATCGAAGAATGTCTTGGTATCAGACATGGAGATAAAGAGTTTAGAGTTTGCCCAGCTGGTTTTTGGTCTTGCTTTGCTCCAGTATTTTCTCTCACTATAATGTTTTGGAATGGTTTCATATATATATATATAATGTGGTCTTTTTATTTTTATTTTATAGGGAATTACACTTAAGTGATTGGTTGAATCTCAGAAGAGCCTTTGAACTTTGGACATTTAACATTGTTGAGATTGTTAAATCTACTATAGACTGAAGAACTTTTGAAATTGGACTAAATGTATTTATGCTATGACTAGGTGTGGCCACCATAGACTCAAGTCTTTGAAAAAGTCTATGCTGGCCAGGGAGTGGAATGTGATGGTTTGAATCAGGGAATGGCAATATTAGGAAGTGTGGCCTTGTTGGAGTAGGTATAGCCTTGTTGGAGGAAGTATGTCACTTTGGGAGTGGGGTTTGAGATTCTTTTCCTAGCCCCACGACCTGGAAGCTAGTCTTCTCCTGTTTGCCTTTGGAAGAAAATGTAGAACTCACAGCTCCTTCAGTGCCATGCCTGCCTGGACACTGCCATGCTTCCTGCCATGATGAACCTGAAAGCCAGCTCCAATTAAATCTTTTCCTTAATAAGAGTTGTCATGGTCATGGTACTCTGCACAGCAATGGAAACCCTAAGACATTTGAGTCATTTGTGTCTAACTTCTTGAGTTCTTTATATATTGAACATTAGCCCTCTGTCAGAAGTAAGGTTGGTGAAGATCTTTTCCCAATCTTGTTTTGTCCCGTTGACAGTGTCCTTTGCCTCACAGAAGCTTTACAGTTTCATGAGGTCCTATTTATTAATTGTTGACCTTAGTGTCTGATCTATGGGTGTTCTGTTCACAAAATTTTCTCCTGTGCCAATGTGTTCAAAGCTTTTACCCAATTTCTGTCCTATTAGATTTAGTGTATCTGGTTTTATATTGAGGTCTTTGACCCACTTGGACTTGACTTTTGTGCAGGGTGGTGAATATGAATCTACTTGCATTCTTCTACATGCAGACATGCAATTAGATCAACACCATTTGTTGAAGATACTTTCTTTTATCCATTGTATAGTTTTAGTTTCTTTGTTAAAAAAATCAAATATCCATAGGTGTGTGGGTTTATTTCTGGCTCCCTTTGATTTGATTCCATTAATTAATTAATCTGTCTGTTTCTATATCAATATCATCCAGTTTTTACTACTATTGCTCTGTAATATAGCTTGAAGACAGGGATTCTGATACCTCCAGAAGTTCTTTTATTGTCTAGGATTGTTTTAGCTATCCTGGGTTTTTTGTTTTTCCATATGAAGTTGAGAATTGTTCGTTCAAGGTCTGTAAAGAATTGGAATTTAAGTGGGAATTGAATTGCATTGAATCTGGAGATTGCTTCTTGTCAGATGGCCATTTTCACTATATTAATCTTTCTGATCCATGAGCACGGGAGATTTTTCCATTTTCCAATATCTTCTTCACCTTAGTTCTTCAGAGACTTGATGTTCTTTTCCCACAGGTCTTTCAGTTGCCTGGTTAGAGTTATATCAAGATAGTTTATATTATTTGTAGCGATTGTGTTTTCTTTCTAACTTCTTTTGTAGCATGTTTATTGTTTGTACAAAGGAAGGATATTGATTTTCTTTTTTTAGTTATTTTTGTATCCAGCCATTTATCAGGTGTAGGAGTTCTCAGGTAGAATTTTTGTGGTCACTTATATATAATATCATATCACCTATGCATAGCAATACTTTGACATCTTCCTTTCCAGTCTGTATCCCTTTTATCTCCTTTAGTTGTCTTATTGGTCTAACTAGAACTTCAAGTACTACATTGAAAAGATATGGAGAGAGTGGACAGCATTGTCCTATCCCTGATTTTAGTGGTATTGTTTTAAGTTTCTCTCCATTTAGTTTGATTATGGCTTTTGGCTTGCTGTATATTGCTTTTATTGTGTTTATGTATGTGCTTTGTATTTATTATCTCTCTAAGGCTTTTAGCATGAAGGAGTGTTGAATTTTGTCTAAGGTGTTTGTTAGCATCTAATGAGATGATCATGTGTGGATTTTTTTCTGTCAATATGCTTATATGGTGGATTAGGTTGATAGATTTTCATAAATTGAACCACCCATGTATCTCTGAGATGAAGTCTACTTGATCATAGAGAGTAATGTGGTTGATGTATTCTTGGATTCAGTTTTGTAAGTATTTTATTGAGTATTTTTACATCAGTGTTCATAGGGGAAATTGGTTTGAAATTCTCTTTGTTGAATCTTTCTGTGGTTTAAGTATCAAGGTGACTGTGGCTTTATAGAATGAGTTTAACAGTGTTCCTTCTGTATCTGTTTTGTGGAATAGTTTGAAGAGTATTGGTATTAGCTCTTCTTTGAAGATCTGGTAGAATTCTGTACTAAAATCTTCTGGTCCTGAACATATTTTTTTTGAGGGGGGGAAGAGGTTGGGAGACTTTTATTGACTGCTTCTATTTTCTTAAGGTTTGTAGGACTAGTTAGACAGTTTACCTGATCTTGATTTAACTTCGGTAGGTGGTATCTGTATAGAAAATCATTCATTTCATTTAGTATTTTTAAATTTTATGGAGTAGAGACTCTTGAATTAAGACCTAATTATTCTTTGAACTTCCTCAGTATCTGTTGTTATGTCTTCCTTTTCATTTCTGATTTTAATTTAGGAACTGTCTCTTTGCATTTTAGTTTCTTTGACTAAGGGTTTGTCTATCTTGTTGATATTCTCAAAGAACCAGCTCTTGGTTTTGTTGACTCTTTGTATTGTTCTCTTTGTTTCTAATTGATTTTTTCATCCCTAAGTTTGATTATTTCTTGCTGTCTACTCCTCTTGACTGTGTTTGCTCTTCTTCTTTTTTTTTTTCCAGTGCTTTAAGATGTACTTTTACATTGGTAGTATGAGAACTCTCCAGTATCTGTATGAAGGCAGTTAGTGCTGTGAACTTTCCTCTTAGTACATATTTTTTGGTATGCCTTTATTTTCAGTAAGTTCTAGAAAGTCTCTAATTTCTTTTTTTTCTTTCTTCCTTGAGCCAGTGATCAATGAGTACAGAGTTGCTCAGTTTCCATGAGTTTGTAAGCTTTCTGTTGCTTCTGTAGTTGTTGAAATCCAACTTTAATCCATGAAAGTCTTATAGAATACAAGAAGTTATTTCAATTTTCTTGTATCAGTTGATGCTTGCTTTGTAGCCAACTACATGGTCAATTTTGAAGAAGGTTCCATGAGGTGCAAGAAGAAGGTATATCCTTTGTGTTTGGGTGAAATGTTCTGTTAGGCATGTTAGGTCCATTTGATTCATAACCTCTGTTGGTTTCATTATTTCTTTGTGACCTGTGAGCTAATGAGAGTAGGGTATTCAAGTCTCCCACTATTATTTTATGATTTGAGTTTTAGTGACATTTCTTTTATGAATGTGGGTGCCCTTTCATGTGAGGCATAGACATTCAGAATTGAGATGTTCTCTTGGTAGATTTTCCCTTTAGTGAATAGGAAGTGATCTTCCTCATCTCTTCTGATTACTTTTGGTTGAAAATTTATTTTATTAGATATTAGTATGGCTATTCCAGGTGGTTTGGGGTCCATTTACTTGGAAAATTTTGTCTAACCCTTTACCCTGATGTAATATCTTGATTTGTTGCCAAGGTCCACTTCTAGCCTGTCTTTTTATTAGGGAATTGAGAACATTAATGTTGAGAGATATCAATAACCAATGATTGCTAGTTCTTGTTATTTTAATATTGTTGGTTCTCTCTGTGTGTCTCTCTGTCTCTCTCTCCCTCTCCTTACCTCTCCCTCTCAGTCTCTCTCCCTTTCCCTCCCTCCCCCTTCTCTGTCTCTCTCTGTCTCTCTCTCTCTCTCTCTGTCTCTCTGTCTCTCTCTCTGTCTCTCTGTCTCTCTCTCTCTCTCTCTCTCTCTCTGTTTCTTCTTTTGGTTTTGCTGGTGTGGAATTATTTATTTCTGTGTTTTCTTGCATGCAGTCACCATCCTTATATTGTAGTTTTCCTTCTAGTATCCACTGTAGAGCTGGATTAGTAGAAAGTACTGTATTGTTCTCTTTGTTTCTAATTGAGTGATTTCAGCCCTGAGTTTGATTATTTCTTGCTGTCTATTTCTCTTGGCTGTGTTTGATTCTTCTTCTTCTTCTTCTTCTTCTTCTTCTTCTTCTTCTTCTTCTTCTTTTTCCTTTTTTGTGCTTTTAGGTGTACTTTTAAATTGTTAGTATGAGAAATCTCCAATAATGTTTAAATTTTGTTTTGTAATGGAATATCTTGTTTCTATGGTGACTGAAAGTTTTGCTGGGTATAGTAGTCTAGGCTAGCATCTGTGATCTCTTAGAGACTGTAAGACACCTGTCCAGGCCATTTTGGACTTTAAAGTTCTTGTTGAGAAGTCTGGTATTATTCTAATAGGTCTGCTTTTATAGGCTACTTGGCCTTTTCCCTGTGGCTTTTAATATTCTTTTTTTGTTCTATACATTTAGTGTGTTTTGATTATGATGTGGCAGGAGCATTTTCTTTTTTGATCTACTCATTTGGTGCTCTATAAGCTTCTGGTACATTTATAGGCATCTCTTTCTTTTGGTTAAGGAAATTTTCTTCTATGATGTTAAAAAAAGGTTTGTTAGGAACTTTTTAGCTTTAGTATTGTCTTTGACTAATGTATCAGTTTCTTCAATGGTATCTTCAATGTCTGAGATTTTTTTCTTCTATCTCTTGTATTCTATTAGGGGGTACGTGTGTTTGTAGTTCTTGTTCTCTTTCCTAGGTTTTCCATGTCCAGAATTGCCCCAGTTTGTGTATTCTTTATTGCTTCTATTTGCATTTTCAGGTCTTGAATAGTTTTGTTCATTTCTTTCACCTGTTTGTATTTTCCTGGATTTCTTTAAGGGATTTATTTATTTATTTATTTATTTATTTATTTATTTATTTATTTACTCTTTAAAGGCCTCTATCGTCTTCATAAGATTAGATTTAAGGTCATTTTCTTGCCATTTTAGTGTATTAGAATATTCAGGGTTTTCTGTCATGGAACAGTTGGGGTTCTGATGGTTCTCTATTGCCATGTCTTTTATTGATTGTATTCTTACTGCTGGCCTTTAGTCATCTGGTTGTCCCTAGTGTTGTCAGACCTGGTAGTCCTTGATGGGAGCAGACCTCTGGGGCTTCAGGTAGACCTGATTGTTCCTGGTGGCAGCAGGCTTCCAGGGATGCAGGCAGAGTGGGCATCAGAGAGTCCCTGATGGCTCCAGTCTGCTAGATGTCTTGAGTGGTAGCAGGCTTCCAGGGATGCAGATGGAGCTGGTGGTCCCTGGTGGTTGCAGGCCTCTGTTTGTCCTGGGAGGAGCAGGTCTCCAGGGATGCAGGGAATGTATTGACCAGCAAATGGAGTACAGAGGAGGCAGGGCAAAGCTAACAGCTACTGGGTTTGCCCAGAGGGGCCATCAGGCAAGGAATTGGGGTGGGGGGTCTCAATTTGTTGTGCTGATGGCTGCAGTCATCTAGGATTGTGGTTAGAGGTATGTACTAGAAGATAGAGCCCAGAGGGGGCAGGGCAGACCTCAAGGCTTCTGGGCTTGCTGGAGACTCAGTAGGCAGCAGTTTGGGGATTAGGGATCTTACCTGGTTGGTTATGGCAGCAGCAGGCCTCCAGGGATTCAGGTGACATTATGACCCTGGAAATGTGTGCAGAGGAGGACCCACTGTCCAAGGTTTATATAGTCCTTGTTTATCCCAAATAGAGAGTAAAAGCTAAGAGAGCTGTTTTCTAAAAGAGATGCAACACTAAAGAGATGTAATTCTGAAATCTTTGGAGACATTACCCCCCTCTAACTCCGCCACCTCTTGATCTTACTTCACTCCCCATCCTTCCCACCCTCCATTCCCCCACCCTTGCATTCACTGCTGGTCCAGGATCCTACTCATCCACCCTATTCAGACTTCACTTCATCCTTTTCTGCCTGGTGTGATTCTGGCAAGACACCCTAAGGGAAGAAGCAGAAAAACTTAACCACACTGCATGACCCATTTGGGCAGCATGATGAGGATGAGGAAAGAAGACAAGGAAGGCAAGGCAAGACCATCCCAGGGAGTTTGGAAAAGTTTAAAATTTTGGATTAGTGTAATGGAGAACACACTGACATGAAACTAGAAGGCTTCATGATGTGATTGAAATACCATGATGCCAACATCTGCTGTCACCTGTGTTTTGGATCTTAGCCAATCTGACTGGTGTGAGGTGGAATCTCGGTGTTGTTTTCATTTGCATTTCCCTGATGACTAGGGATGCTGAACACTTCTTTAGATGCTTCTCAATCATTCGAGTTTCCTCAGTTGAGAGTTCTTTGTTCAACTCTCTACCACATTTTTTAATAGGGTTATTTGATGGTCTGGAATCTAGTTTCTTCAGTTCTTTGTATACCTTGGATATTAGTCCTCTATCAGATGTAAGGTTGGTGAAGATCTTTTCCCAATCTGTTGGTTCCCGCTTTGTCCTGTTGACCGTATCCTTTGCTTTACAGAAGCTTTGCAGTTTTATGAGATCCCATTTGTCAATTCTTGATCTTAGAACATACGCCATTGGTGTTCTGTTCAGGAACTTTTCCCCTGTGCCCATGTGATCAAGGCTTTTCCCTATTTTCTCTTCTATTAGTTTCAGTGTAGCTGGTTTTATGTGGAGGTCCTTGATCCACTTGGAATTGACCTTTGTACAAGGAGATAAGAATGGATTGATTTTCATTCTTCTACATGTTGACCTCCAGTTGGACCAGCACCATTTGTTGAAAATGCTGTCTTTTTTCCACTGGATGGTTTGAGCTCCTTTGATGCTCTGAGAAGAATGAGAGACTTAAGAAGGGAACAGAAAGACCAGTTGGTAAGGCTACTTTTACCAGGTAAAGAGGAGAACAAGAAAGCTAGAGCTACGGTGTTGGTAATGGTAATGGAAAAATAGGATGTACAACAAGAATGAGAAGGGACTGTCCAAAGACAGGGAATTTGGGGAAATCAATAATTCTAGTTGGGTATTTCCATGCCTGTATATTTGTGTATAATTATTCTATTAGTAAAGAGAAAAGAAAATTCTTCCACTGTTCTAATCCTTAAGAGGCTACCTTTTATTTACTTAAAGTAAGAAATATCTGAGAATGTCTTAACAGCTGACTTCACTGACCTGAATTTCTGGATTTTCAGTCAGGAATATCACTTAAACCAAATGATGCCATCTGTTTCAGAGAGGAAGTAACACAGGCAGTTGTTTGTGAGGTGTGAAGAAGTCAGACCAGACAACCTTCACCATCTCTTCCCAAATTGACACAACATTCACAATAAAATCAGTAGACATTGCCAGATGTGATGGCTTGCCCCTGAAGTCCTACCCCAGTGAAGCTGAAGCAGGAGATTCCAGTTGTGGGCAATCCTAGTCAACAGAGTGAGACCTTGTCTTTAAAAATTTAAATACTCAATTGTTGCTAAAAGTAGAAGAATGAAAACATTAAGGCATGGTTACTATGGTGACATGCTTTCTGTTGTGGGTAGAATCAGCTTGAAGTTATCTTCCTAAAGCAGATTATCCTGAATTACTTCCTATTAAATAAATAATTCCTAAAGAAGCCCATGTTTGTATCAATCAGCTTCCTATTACTATAAAATAAGTAGTCATAACCTAGAGATATACATGCACAGATATACTATTTCTTGGAGGGAATTTTATGAGTATTTGTATATGTACATGCATGTAGTATGTACCCTCATACAACTATGTACTCAGTTGCTGTAGATATGTTAGAGAGATTGTTCTACAGAATACGTTATCTTGTACCTCTATGATACTTACTCACAGAGGAGAAAGAGACATCTGTAAGGACCTTACTCAGGGGCCCTGAATCCTAAAGACTTTCTCGAGCCATCCATGTAACCATTAATCACTTATCCCACTATCCCTAGTAGCTAACTAATCTTAAGTTAATTAAAAGTATTATGGGCTTCTAGGTGGCCAGAAATCTGTGAGCCCTTAATTTTCAGGTGCTTTTCTTAGTTGAAGCTGACCATCCGGTTAGGTAACTTGGCAGTATGCCTATTGGGTTTCCCTGAAGGATCATTTCAAGCACATGACTCATCCCATGTTGACTGTTAAAGCCACAACCTCAGTGCTCAGGACAAAGTCTAGAGATGTGGATTAGCAGTTTTCAAATAAAAGTGTTCTGGAAGAATCTTAATCAGTTGGCATTTGGTTAGAGATAGATCACTGGTGTACAATGTAAAGCACCTAGATCAACGTCACTCAGCTGGCTCTAGAGGACATCTATGTGTCCTTTCACAAAGATGTCTACCACCACAAGCCCAGAGCTCAGGTATCCAGGCAAATTTTTAGTTTGTCACTGTCTTTTGTTCTGTAAAGGGCCATTGTGTGCTAAGAAGCGGCTTTTTAAATAGCTTGGGTTCTTTACTAGTCAGACCTAGATTTGCTGTATAATTTTGCGTTTTCTACTCTTCACATCCATTTCTCTCATGCCTTTCTAGTGAGAGAGGCAAGGATATCTTGAGGTTAGGATGAACTCCATTAAAGGGGATGCAGGGAAGAGGAAAGAATGCTGATTCAGACCAGGATATGAGGGGTGAGGAGGGCACTTGGACCTGGCAAACAGCCTTTGCCTTTCCTGATCCTTTTGCATCACTTAACTTCTGCTCAAAGGAGAGGCAGACACCTGGAATTGAGGACCTTAAGTTGTCTTCTCTCACTGTCCCACCTGAGGATCCATCCCATATGCAGCCACCAAACCTAGACACTATTTCTGATGCCAAGAAGTGCTTGCTGACAGGAGCCTAATATAGCTGTCTCCTGAGAGGCTCTGCCAGCACCTGACCAATACAGATGTGGATGCTTGCAGCCAACCATCGGACTAAGCATGGGGACCCCAATGTAGGAGTTAGGGGAAGGACTGAAGGAGCTGAAAGAGGTTGCAAACCTAAAGAAAGAACAACAATATTAACTAACCAGACCCCCAGAAATCCCAGGGACTAAACCACTAACCAAGGAGTACACATGGAGGGACCCATGACTCCAGCTGCATATGTAATAGGATGACCTTATCTGGCATCAGTGGAAGGGAAGGCCTTGGTCATGTGAAGGCTTGATGCCCCAGAGTAGGGGAATGCTAGGGCAGTGAGGTGGGAGTGGGTAGGTGGGTGGGGGAGCACCCTCATAGAAGCAGGGGGAATGGAGGATGGGATAAGAGATTTGTGGAGGGGAAACCAGAAAGGGGGATAACATTTGAAATGTAAATAAATAAAATAATCAATAAACATTTTTAAAAATTTTTCTCTTTTCTCACCAGGTTCAGACCCAGTATTATTATTTACATAGAGAATGGAACCTTACAAAAAATGCAGTCTGTAGAGGAAGACAGAGAAAAAATTATCTACTTCTTTCCTAAGAACAATTCCTACAAGCCACCCAAGTTAGAATACCTAAGTATAGCTGACCTGTGCTTTTGACAGTCTCCTATAGACTTTAGAAACAGGCCAGGGACTCTTCACATAATCTGAAATTATCTATCATCTATCTATCTATCTATCTATCTATCTATCTATCTATCTATCTATCTCAAATATCTGTCTGTCTGTTTATATTTATTCTATATATTTGTACATATGTTTGGGTATGTGTGAGCTGATGCATACATGTGGAGGCTAGGGGTCACTGTCTAGCCCTTTCCTTGATTTCTCAATACCATATTGCTTGAGACGAATATCATTGGAACTGGAGTCCACTGATTCTGCTATACCAGCTGGCCAGTAAATGCTAAAGGATATCACTTCTCTACCTTCCCAGGGCTGAGATTATAGGTGTGTTCTAGGATTGTTTGAGCTTGGTGCTGTGCACTTTTTATATGGTTGTTGATGTCAAATTTAGGTCCCCATGTTTATACAGCAAGCACATTACAAAATGAGCCACCTCCGTAGGCCCCACACATTTTACTTTTAACATGTGAATGACTAGGGCCTCTCAGATCCATGTAGGGACACATGACTTCTTAAAACATTTTTTACATTATTTTATTTATTTAAAATATGTGTATATGTATATATGTGTATATGTGTATATGTGTATATGTATATATGTGTATATGTGTACATGTGTGTATGTGTATATGTGTATGGGTGTGTGTATGTATCAGAGTATGTGCACATGAGTGCAGGTGCCTGAGGGGTCAGAGGCATCCGATCTCCCCTGGAGCTTGAGTTACAGGTAGTTGTGAGCTATCCACATGGGTGCTATGCATTGAAACTTGGGATCTTCAGAAAAGCAGTACATACTCTTAACTCTTGTGCGATCTCCCAAGTCCCTATATTGTCTGTTTTATAAGGCTATTAAATATGATGGAGTAAGTCCTGTATGCTTACTGTTATGGGGAAATAAAACCCAAAAACAAAACACTGCTGCTTAGATTTGACATCTTTGAGTTCTGAAATGGTAAAATCTTCCACAGCAGACTTTTTTCTGGATAATAATGGTAATTTTGTCTTTAGACATGAATTAATAAAAATTGAAATTACTCTCTTGATACTAACAACCATAAAACTAAGAAGGAAAGAGGGGGAGTTGAAAATTTTGGTAGGACAAGACCCTAACCAATGACACAAGGCAAAAAGTAGGCTGTATTTCTGCACAAAAATAGAAACTAAACAGGGCATGAAGGTCTGCTGAGGAGATGGAGGTTTTAGGAAGGGCAAAAAAAATAAGGTACACAAGGCAAAGTACCATAGGAAGATAACACACAAATTAACAGATTAGAAATATGAAGGGTCACATTTCTACAATTGGATCCCAAGGCTAGAAAGCCTAGATGTAAGCCTAAAAGCTTGTCCATGTTTAGAGGAAATAATATAATATATAACTCTATCATCTATCTATCTATCTATCTATCTATCTATCTATCTATCTATCTATTACATGTGTGTGCTCACACATATACACATATACACACAAACACAGAGAGAGAGAGAGGGGAGAGAGAGAGAGAGAGAGAGAGAGAGAGAGAGAGAGAGAGAAGAGAATACTGAATTTATTTATACTGTTGGGCAGTTAGGGAGGAATCCATCATCTGTCTCTTCATTACTCCATTACTCAGATTAGAGTCAAGTTAATAGAAAAGAAGAAATACTGGCCAGAAAAAAAAATCATTTGCAGATAGTTTCCTAAAACCTGGGCTCCATCTTCAAGACTGCAGTTTCCTGAAGGAATCTCAGCCCCTAGAGTTCAGCTACATTCTTAAAATGTTGACTGAATATTAATCTCTACATAATTGGAGTGAAGTTATACAAGGCCAAGCAAAGTACTAGACTGTGGCTGGTACTTGCAACCAAGCTGGAAATGTTTAAATTCATATCCATCCTGGAGGGATTTTGCTTAACACCTGAAGCATTCAACAGACAAGGCCAAAATTTGCACCGAGAGTAGAGGTTACTCTAAACCCACCAACCCACCAACCAACCAACCCACCAACCAACCAACCAACCAACCAAACAAGACAACAAAACCCCCAAAACAAACAAACGAAACATCCACAAAATCTCAAAGTGATAAAAAGTAATTTAGTCCTTGCCAATATTTTTTAAAAAAATATATTAAAACGGAAACAAATATTTAAAAAGGAAAATTATGTGATTCAGACACTCAACAGGATGACATTTCCAATGTCAACATTCAATGAAACTTCTTAAACATCCAAAATGGCATCTACTCAGGTTCCAGTGTGTGGGGCATAAAGGGAGCAGAACATCAACCATTCTCAACTTCTCTGTTATTTTTAACTAACCAGATTTATCATATGCAACATATTTTTGAAAAATATATGTATATGGAACAAGTAAATTGAACTAACATATACTTGATGTTTCTCAAATGCTTTTGATTTGTGTGCATGTGCGTGTGTTCATGTTAAGAACACTTAGACTCTTGTAGTCATCTGCCACAATTCGAGTCAATGATATGATCCATGGTCAACACGCTGCACAGTAGATCTCTGGGTTTACTGCTCTAGTGTTAAAGAGTTGTTCTTAAGTCTTTGGCTGGCATTTCTCATTAACAAATCCTCTCTGTAGCCTCACCCCTTGCAACCACCATTGCACTCTCTGTTTCCACGGGACACCACCATTAAAAATCCCACAAAAGAGAGACTGGAGAGCACTTGTCTTTTTATGATTCCCATGGTTTTTGCTTATCATAATGTCATCTGGTTTTATGCATTGTTATCACAAAAGACAGGACCATCTTCTTTTCATAAAACAGATGTGGGAAAGGATAGGAGAGATGGCTAGATGACCATGAAAATGAATGGAAATCTGAAACTGATGGGTATGAGGAAGTGGAGGGCATCTCCAGGATAAGACAGACCTGGGATAAGGGAAGCACCCAAGAATCAATGGAGGTGGCCTTAGCTGTGACTCACTACATTAGGGATATGGAACCTGAAAAGGCCACCTCCTGTAGCAAGGCAGGAATCCCAGTGGAGTGATAAGAGACACCAATCCACCCACAAGACTTTCAGTGAAAAATGTATCCTGTCTACAAGAAATACAGGCACAGGGGATGAAACAGAGACTGAGGGAACAGGCCCAACTTGAAATCCATCCCATGGGCAATCCCTAATACTATTAATGATACTCTGTTATGCTTGCAAACAGGAGCAAGTTGTCCTCTGAGAGGCTCCACTTAGCAGCTGGGTCAGACAGACAAAGAAATGGGTAGAGCTCTTATGGAAGAATAGGAGGAAGGACTGCAGCCCTTGAAGGGGACAAGAACTACACAGGAAGACCAACAGAGTCAACTAACCTGGGCCCTTGAGGCACTTGAAGTCTGAACCACTAACCAAAGAACATACATGTGCTGGACCTTGGCTTCCCCACACACATGTACCAAATGTGCAGCTTGGTCTTCATGTGGGTCCTGAACAACTGGAATGGGGTTATCCCAAAAGCTGTTGCCTTGAACATGGAATATGTTCTTCTAGTTGGGCTGCCTTGTCTGGCCTCAATGTCAGAGGAAGTACCTAACCTCCCAGAGACTTGAAGTGCCATGATTAGGGGATATCCAGGGGAGGAGGTACCCACCCACTCATGATTGGCCTACTCTGGAGAATACCCATCTTCTCTAGATGCCCTTGTCCAGGTTTCTACTTCCATTATGTTGGTAAAATCTTCTGGCTTCACTATTATATTTTGTTATGTACTAAACCTTGGGTGGCCTCTATGTCACAGGCAACATCTACATATAATTGGGAGAAGGGGATGGGAATGGGGAGGCAACATCTACATATGATCAAGGAGAAGGGGATGGGAATGGGGAGGGTTTGTGGGAGTGGGTGACCAGGAAGAGGGCAATGAGCAGGATGTAAAGTGAATGAGTATAAAAAGAACAAAATTAAATTAAAAAAGCAAGTCCTTGCTTTAATAAATTCTCTCATAGCTTAAAATTAATTAAAAAAATCACTAATGGATTTCTTGTATTCAACATTTTATAAAATGAAAAGTTGAAAAATCAAATTGTCAATAGATTCACATAATTAAAAGTCAATGATATGCAAATGTTTAATTGTAAAAATGACAAATGTTTAACCTTTTCACTATCATTAGACATTTATTGAGTAACCAACCAGTTATCTTCATTTGGGAAGAAAGAGATACACTTAGTAAATGCTAAAATTGCTTGAAAGAGGAAGCATAATTAAGGTTTCTGGAAATATATTTCTCTTTTTGAAGGTACAACCCTCTCTATAAACACTGAATAGAAAAGTGAATCAGAGCTTCCTTCTCCATTAGTAAGGAAATGGTCTTTTCTTAGGACTGATGCCCCAGGAGGCATGACCAGAATCATGGAACTGTGGTTGGCAACCAGTGCACTTCCAAGGGGAGGAATAGTTGTCAGAGGACGACAAAGGATCCTGCAAGACATCTCTAGGGAATGGACTCCTTGAACTTGCTCAGGGAGGGCCACACTGATTAATTAGGTACCCGTAGCACATCCAATAAAAGCTCTTGGAGGTGGAATTGCAGACTGTGGGGGATGCTTCCCAATTATATGTAGATGTTGCCTGTGGCATAGAGGCCCACCCAAGGTTTAGTACGTAACAAAATATAATAGTGAAGCCAGAAGATTTTACCAACATAATGGAAGTAGAAACTAGAGAAGATGGGTATTGTCCAGAGTAGGCCAGGCAGAAGTGGGAGAAAATGGATAGACTAGAAAGGATGATTGAAGAAAACCTAACTTGAACCAAGCACAAAGTATAAAGTAACTATAGTGTTTGTTACTCAATCTATGGTTATGACACCAGAGAGTTAGGAACACAGAATCTTGGGCCCCACCCAAACAAGCCCTACTCAGTCTAAACCCACATTTCAGCAAGATCCTCAGAGGATTACAGCTCACTTCTATTCTGAGAAACACAACCTAGATATATGTCTGAGTAAGGAGCAATGGAAGGTCCTAAAAAGAACTAGAAAATCCATAGGGCAGCATGGAACTTGGTGTTAGAAACATCAACTTATTTCTTCATACTGGTAGGTGGTAACATGGTGGACTCCAGGGAAATGTTTTACTCAGTTGAGAATTGACAAGTATGCTCACTGGTAAAGCACACCATGCTAATGAGAAAAACCACAATCATATACACACTTTGAGTGTGTCAATCGATGGGCTTTTTGGCATAAGTTTGTCCATTATTATTGTGGAAGCATGATAACTATTCTTAGATTAAAGCACCAATCATATTATTTCCCTGTTTAAATAACCAATGTCATTGTTTTCTGATATTTACTAAGGGACTTCAAGAATCCCATCATTCATTGTTTTTCTGGGAATTTAAAGTGAAAACAGATACTTCTGGGAGTACAAGCTCAGTAGGTCCCTTATCTCTAACTCTCTTCCTTCCCTGTGGATGGGATCCACCTGTACAGTCTCTTCCTTCCCCATGTACAGGAACCTTCACCTGTACACCCTCATCCTTCCCAGGGGATGGGATCTCCCATCTCTATACCCTCTTCCTTCCTGTTCATGAGGTCCCTCACCTCTATACCTTCTACCTCACAGAAACTTCTACACAACAGGAAGGGCATGTAACTTTTACATATGGATGAAGTCTCCTTTTACATATGGATGAAGTCTCCTGTTATCGGTTTTCTCCATGTATTGAGGATAGCTTGGCTCTTAGAGTCTTAGTATTATTCCTTACACAGCAGCAACTGGTGGCAACTGGAGGAAGTTCCTCTTTTAATGACAGCTTTGTCAGAAAAGTTTAGGCTAAAACAATGATGCTATGTCATTTTGAAAAATTAGCCCTGGTCTGTCTATCCAGAAAAGTTGGGGTTGAAACAATGATATAGAATAAAGTCGAGAAGTTATTTCCAGTCTGTTTATTCAGAAGCATTCTAAAATGTTTAACCATGACTGTTATTTCAATAAGAGGTCAAAGCACTCTAGGCACCTGTGTGGGAAATGCCATGATGATGTTTGCTGAACCTGATGGAGTTTCTCCACATTCTCAGGAAAGGAAACAAAACTCTTTTTTAAAAAAATTAAAAACAAATCAAAAAGTACATAATAGCTACTCTCAAGCTGGAGCCCTGTCTGTGCATTCACATTTCTTAGTATTGATTTTATCGTTAATTATATGACAGGAAACTGATGGATAAGAGGAGATTCATTCTTTCCTATGGGGGTTTGGATGGGGTGGGAATTGTAGCAGGGAGATGACATATGTGTGCATGTGTGTGTGTGTGTTTATACGTATATATATGTGTGTATGCATGTGTATGTGTGTATGTACGTATACGAGTGTATGTGTGTATGTGTGTGTATGTGTGTATATAAATATATGTGTGTGTGTGTGTGTGTGTGTGTGTGTATGTATGTATGTATGTGTGTATCTGTGTGTTTGTATGTATAAATAAGACTTCTTTAATGCAGGTAACTTGGAAACTAGGTTGATCTCTTTACTTTGCTAACCAAAGTGCTCTGTAAATCTCCTTAAGCTGTTAACGGCTTGTTAAGACAGGGCAGCATGCCCTCATATAGCCAGCATCAACTCCAGTCTTTGTCCACAGCCTAGGACCTTAGCTTTTGCCAGGCAAGGTGTGACCATAGCGAATGTACCAACTTTCATAGACTTGGAATCATAAATGGCATCGAAGTGACAGGCTGTATTTTTTGTACATGGGCATGGTGAGGAAAAGCTGACACAGACGGGTGTGTCACCTGTAAACCCAGTGAAAGTCATGAGGCTGTAAAAAGGGAGTGTTAGAGAAGAGAAAAAAGTCAGATTAGAGACAGAAAGCTCTGAGAGCGGTGGATTTTGTACTGAATATAGTAGAATAGCCATTGGTTCTCTGCCAAGAACCTTCCTGTAGAAGTTTGTTCTGGTTCTTCTTCCCAGTCCCATGCTCCCAGAAATAAGGCTCAGACTTAAAGTATTTTTATAAATACCTTTGCCATATAGCTAAGTTCTTCTCTGACTAGATCATAACTTAAATTAGCCCATTTACTCTAATCTGCATTTTGCCGTATGGCTGGTTACCTGTCACATCTTCCTGGGTGAATTTCCCACCTCACATCCCAGAATCCCTTTTGCTTCTCAGATGTCCCAGCATCTAGTATACCCTTTCATATAGGCCATATGTTTTTTTACATTGACAGGAGATGTATCCATACAATATACAGTGTTTTCTCTCTACACCTTCCAATGCTGGGAGGCCTAGCCACAGTCCACCTGTCATCTCTTAAGGAGAACATATAGTCCTGACTCGATAAGCTTTGTTGGTAAAATGCACAAGTATTTACTGCAATAAACTTGGGATCAACATGAAGAACTTTTTATATCAACATGACAAGAAAAAAAGAAAATTAAAATCATTTCTTAACATAAAGTAGAAAACCCCATTTCAAATCCCTTCTGTGTTAGAGCCAAGGTCAGGTAGACAAGTTGCTCTGAAGGTTTACCCTCTCAGATATATTCTTTCATTGTCCTAGAAGTTAATTTCACAGGAAAAATAACATCCCATGCAGATATAACCACAGAGGCTTCCCTCATGAAGTCACCTTAATAGGACAACTCAGGGTGGTTACATAATTGGTGGAACTCATAAAAATAGTGTGGTACTTGTTCAGAAAACAGAAAAGAGTGTCTTTATTAGGGGCATTTGAGTTACTAATATTTATGAGCGTATGTCTCATTGAAACTGTTTAACAAGAAAATGCATGTGACAGTGCTTTGTAAACTTTAAGTAGAACAAAAAACATATGTATAGCATTATTAAGCTAGCATGTGTACAGCATTAATCCAAATTGTCATGGCTCGTTAATAAAAGGAGCAGCCAGTAGTTTAGTGGAGAAAAGACTTCATCTTGATCCTGGCTGACGAATTAGTTTCATGAGTAAAGGAACTTGCTGCCAAGGTTGATAACACGAGTTCAGTGGAAATAACCTCCAAACATGTGCAGTGACATATGGGAGTACACATTTACACACACACACACACACACACACACCACTAGTATTCCAAGAAGAAGAAGAAGGAGGAGGAGGAGGAGGAGGAGGAGGAGGAGGAGGAGGAGGAGGAGGAGGAGGAGAGAAGGAGAAGGAGAAGAAGAAGAAGAAGAAGAAGAAGAAGAAGAAGAAGAAGAAGAAGAAGAAGAAGAAGAAGAAGAAGAAGAAGAAGAAGGAGAAGAAGAAGAAGAAGGATTTAAAAAGTAGAACTTCTTCCAGAAGCATCAGCATGTACTGTTACATCTTAGAATTGTTTGCTCATTCTTTAATTTAATATGTATTTATTAAACATTGTGCAAGACACTGAAACAGCCAATATTTTTGTTAACAATTCCTTTATTGAACACTTATAATTATCCAATCACCAGAGTTAAGTTGTTAAATACAGAAGATATATCATCTATTCTTAAGGCACTTATTATAGGTTATGAAGGAGTAAATAGAAATAAGTAAGAAAGAAAAAAAAAAGGCCATCATTCCACTCAAAATGATAAGACATATGTAAAAAATAAATGAGGATTGGAAAGTTCTGCAACGATGTAGTAGACAGTACTGTTAGTTACCTAAATCCCCTAATGGCCATGGAGAGCTAATAGCAGTATGATTCAGAATGACTAAGGGTGTGGGATATTTTCCTTGAGCTGTTAGTCAGGGACATTCGAGAAACCCTTCCCCAAAATAATACAGGCAATTGCTGCTATCCTTTCTCGACTTCCAAAACTCAGTGATAAGATCCCATTCTAGAAGACACCACACATATTGTTCCTAGAAACTGTAGAGATCAAGTTCTCACTGAACAGGACACTTCCTCCCTGCTGGTTTGGTTTCACAGTGGTAGACAGTGCTTTGCACGCAACTAGGACAGGGGACATCACATGCTCCTGGGTAAAATAGTGGCACACATGTTATGGGAGTAACCAACTGATTTCTCATTGGAATTAAGGTCTGTTCCAAAGAAGGAAATGCATGCTTGCTACTATAAATCTGAACAAGAACCCATAGCTGGGGGCTCATAAACCCCAGGGGTGAATGTACTATTGTTATTCTGCTAAATGGATGTAGCACCAAACTACCCTCCACAGTTGTATATGTACCCATGGATTAATCCAGCTTCCAGACCTCAGAGAAGTTTATCGGTGCAGTCGATGATGGTTAATGCAGAAACTCCCAACTGATCCAAGTGCAGAGAGTGTCAATGTAGTGCTAAACCACAAGCATGGGTATCACACCAGCCTCCGATCCCAAGCTGAGTGACCATCGCAGAAGTGCATGCGGAAAGACTGTAAGAGACAGAGGTCAGGGAGGACCAGAGCATAATAATGTCTTCTAGACATGGCAGAAATGTTGCACTCAGGATCTCAGCAGCTGTGGTTACCTGAAAAATACCTGCACAAACCAGTTAGTATTCTAAAGTATAAAGGGGAGGGATTCATACATCCTCACCCCTAACTGACGAACTACTGGCACTTCTCATCTGGGGAAGAGAGAATTTTTTTCAGGATGTGGTCCCTATTGGGTTCACCAGATTCTAAGGAATGGGTGGCCCCACATCCATGAGTACACGGGCAACACGTTTAGAATCAAAGGGCTATTTTTAAGAAAGAGGACATTAGGTTAAACCTGGTGGTGACATGTGGGATAAGTCTGAAAAGGGTTAAGGAAAAGAGTATGGAGTAAATATGGCCAGAATAGATGGTATAAAATTCTCAAAGAATTAATAAAAATACATTTAAAAAAGAAACACATTAGATAAAATAAACAAACACAGGAGAGGGGTAACAGTGGATAAGAAGTGTCTGATAAAACTGATTAGAGTCACCCGAGGTGATGACAGCTGATATGAAATTTGAATGTTGAAACTATGGAAGCCATGTGATGCCTACATGCAAACGGTCTAAAGGATAGAACATACTTGGTATACAGTGTACCTTAGTAAAAGAAACCAGTTTGACTGGAGGCTGGGGAGGGAGGTTTAAGTTCAGGCTTGAGAGTTGGCAGAGGGCCAGATAATACACGGCTGAAAGACTCAGAGTCTCTTCTGAAGGATTCACAGTCTGGTACAAGAGGCAGACATCAACAAATGCCTACACTACAGCACAGCACATACCACAGACAACACCACAGACAGTTGATAAGTTAGCAGAGTGGATCAGCCGTGCCTCCTAGGACCTGAAAAGTGTCTGTCATCTTTCCCTACCTGGGACAATCAGGTACCTGCCCTCCAGCATCCCCCTTTAGTATGGCTCTGACAGTCCCCAACTAATCAGAGCACCCCTCTGAACTGGTGAGCAAAGAACGGGGTTCCCTGCCTGCCTGTCACTCTGAGCCCCTGAAAGGGAGACACTGGGTAGACAGTCTGCAATGACTTTACTGCCTTATGTGCAAACATTGATTAATTGAACAAATCATGTCATGGATAACCTGTGAAGAGCAAGACCCTAACCTCTTTACATCCTTCTAAAATACTTATTTAACCTTTGAAGTGTACACCCATCCCCATGGAAATCAACTGATACACAGAGGTATTATTTGTCCTCTTCGTTCCTAAGGAATGGGACCTCAGCTTTGAGACTGAAAGTTTTGATGAGAATGGAATTAAACTGAAGACTTCACTTCCTTTCCTGACAGTTAATTTGATTGCTTTTCATTTAGATACCTCTATTAATGAAGCTAAGGCTTTCTGAATGAGTCATTGGGTGGACCAGTAATTTTGTGCTGCTTTAAAAACTTGAAGACACTCCAAATCTTTGTAGATATTTTACAACATTGGCTGTCTGAATAGAGATGGGAAAGATTGAATTCACCAGTGCTTCAGAATAGCTGGTTGGCTTATTGATTATGTGGGTCCTTTTACCCTCTCTAGAACTATCAAGTCAGAATTCTTGGGATCTATTCCAGTAAACTTTCTAGTTTCTTCTAATCCCATGCAGTGAAGAACCACCAATGCAACAGTAAACTCAAAGCTGAAGTTAATTTGATTGCATTTAGTAAACAATTATTAAGCACCTCTTAAATTGAAGGCCCCAGGTAGTTGCTACTGGGGTAAAGGAAAGATGAGTATCTAGCTCAAGAGGTATATATGGCAGTGGGAAGGGAAGATGGGATAACAAATGGACAATTTTATTAAAAGAGAGAATGCACTACTGATACACAGGATATGATGATGGCCAGCAGAGTCGTGGGTGGTACCTGGGTTCTGAGGAATGAAGGAGCAGGCTTTGTAGGTAGCTTTGAAAGCTGATGAGGATTTCAAGCCATACAGCTTCATATGTGCTCAGCAGATTTTCAAGTGAGAAAGAACGTCCTGGATCCTGACTGTGACTCTGTTCCCTTACTCACTTATCTTAGATAAGTCGCCTAACATCTCTGTGTCAGTTCATTTATCTGTAAAATAAAATGTCTGACAAAAGTATTTAAGGTCATTTTAAATAATAATAATAATAATAATAATAATAGTAATAATAAAGATTACTAGTTTTGTCTGCTTTGATGATTTGAAAGTAGGAAAGAAGGCAAGCACATGGTACTTATATGTAAAATAGCTAAAGGATAGCTCAGGCTTGAAAGGCCATAGAGACCAACTGTGTAAAACTGAGGAAGCCAAGCACTGCTGGCATCAGGGCCCAGTGCTGGCTAAACGAGCGATGAGGCTGAAACCCCAGGGTTCTGTTCCCAGACAGGTTTGTCCAGAAGAGCTACTGGCACAGTGGCTGTCATTGCTGGTTTTCAAGTTGTTTACTTCTTGTTGAATATACACAGTAAGGAATATGTGGCTGCTACAGCTGCCTTATGGTTTGCCCTAGGAACAAACAGGAAAACAGACCAAAACTAAAATGAAGATATATTTCCACACAAGAGAAACCAGCCAGACCTTTTTAGCTAATGTTGAATGGGATGGATTGAAAAGCTGGGGAGATGTTCTGTCCTGAACGTCAATTTAAAATGGAAGAGGGCTCAGTTATACATGGATGAGTCTGCTGGAGACTTGTCCACAACATTTTCTTTTCCTTCAACTTTGGTTACAGTGCCAACCATAAGGATGGAATCTTTTCTTCCTTCTGTCATTACAGGCATGGCGGAGTGACTACAAAGTAAGAATTGGGCTAAATGTTCTGAAGGTACTTCTAAGCATTCTGGAGAACATCCTTGTGTTTGTCTCCTCCTGTGACTTCTTTTGAGAAGGACCAAACCTTCTGAAGTTGCCCAGGGAGGTCATGTGGTCTGGAAACTCTTGGACAGCTGTCAATTTTCCAGCTTAATGATAGGAATGACCCAAGAGCAGCGGTGGGCAGATACACATTGCATTTAACATTTGTCTGAAGGAAGCCTGCCTTGCAGAGTATTCTGATTTCTCTGACACATACTCCCATTACAGTTGATCTGAAGCTTTCAACATGAGGTCACTCTATGACAGAGAGTTAAGAAGGGTGAGGACAAGCAGCCCCAGTAAGCTAGCCTCCCCTGATTGTGTCAACACCCCTGTCCCAGGGCATTCATTTAAAGCTCCGGTTGTTCATAAGACCAGGATAGCCAGTTGGCAGAAAGCAAGACTTTAAGAGACATCTGGCCAGAATTAACTCTGGTCTCAGTTCTCATATCTATCTGGTTCTTTTCTTATTATCAATATGCAGAGAAAAACAGCCAAGACAAGAAGAGATAAATGGTTGCACTTGATGAATCCTGATTCCTCAGGAGGGAGGCTGCTTATATTCCTGGAGTGGTCAGCCACAGCCCATTCTCAGGACTAAAGCTACTGGAGCATATGTATACAAAGAAGCTATCACCTGAGCTGTATGTAAGTGTTTCCCCTTGAACTAGAGAACTTACGATTTCCCTAAATTGGTGAAGATCACCAATAGGCTAATGGTTGCACACAAAAAATGAATACATTGCTCCTGCAGCTTAGAGCTGCAGCTTAGAGCTTAGAGTATTAGAGAAAGTAGTTGAAAAAAATATGCACTACACTTTTACTTGAATAACATCTGTATAAGACAGCTGGTGGGAGAGCCCAGCATCAGGGTAACTCCCTTTACACATCAGAGCACAAAACAGACTTGTCCTCTCTGTTTCCAGCTTCCCATATTAGTCACAGGAGTCACTACTGTTAGAAGTTACCTGCTATACCTGGCACTGAAGAACTGGCCTTGTTGTTTCTATTATTCATTTAATAGGAATTAGATATAACAGAGAGAGGGGAAAAATGCAAGGGAACATTCTTTCACTGAGTTGGGATAAGTGAATTCCTTAATGAGGACAGAAAATAAAGACTTTATTAGTATCTTTGAGAAGTTGAAAAGCCAAATTCTGTGTGAAAACAGAAAAGAATTATTTTTTTTCTTTTCTGAGGGAGAAAAGTAAGAAAATTCTGTAGCAGAGGGAATCAAAATTTCATCTCTTTATCCACCAAACCATATCTCTTTTATCTAAAGTCTCCTCCGGAGTCAGATGTGTTCGTACAAGGGACAAGGAGTTAGGGATAAGAATCTAGGATGGAAGGTATAATAAATTTTCCTACAGCCTCAGAGAGCATGCAAACTGGAAAGCTAAAACCATTCTGGGATCTACCAAAGCATGGTATCAGAAATGTAGAAACAAGTAAAATAATAATCATAAACACAATAATAACAGGAATCTAGTCAGGATTCCTCCAGAGGCAGGAGATGCACTGCCTTGATCATCTTGTACATTTCTATTGTACAACTTTTCTTTTCCCTCATCTGGATTCACTAAGCACATAAAAATTGGAGACCAGTTTCATTTTTAGTTTGAACCTGCCTGATTCTAGAACAACTAGTAAAAGAAACCTGTGTTCTTCCAAGCACACAGAGAATGCCCATCCTTGTGTGTGCAGTTTCACAGGTGTGTGAACTCTCTGACTCTCTAAAAAGCTAAAAGAATATTCAAATGAGTCTAGACAACTTCTTTATCTTACAAAGGTATCAAAACAAAACATTCTTTTTCCTCCGCCCATACCTGCACGCAATTATAACCTGTTGCTCCCGGAGCATTCGGAATAAATTCATCTCATGGGTTCACACTGGGCTTCTCATCCATGAAAAACTAAGACCTGAAGAATTCATATGTATTTGCTAGCTGGGAGGGTGGAGCTGGGGGAGCTGCAATGCGGACTTCAATTATCTTAAAAAGATTCCATTCACAATCCTGAATGCTCAGGATAGAAAGATATTAAAAGATACAATGTTTATGATACAAGGCCTATCAGGAGAAACTGGGATTCAAATAATTACAATACAGTGAAATAATTAACTTCAACTATTGTGAGTTATGAAGTTGAAAGTCAAGAGCAATCCTCCTTTGAAGGTTTACCTCCCTTTCAGAGTGGACAGCTTCTAGCTTTCCTAGTTTGTCTTAAATGCCTTATTTGTTCCTGTTGATGAACCTTTTTGTGGTTGTGCCTATTTACATGTCAAATCATCTTGGTAACAGACCTATTACAGATACATACTACCTGCTTTAAGCTTTAAAAACAGAAACGAAGAATTAGAATATTTCCAGTTTAGTTTGGCACATAGAAGAATCAGGATACTGTATCTGACTGAGTTTACCATTTGGAGTTTGTTAGCCACAAATACACACACACACACACACACACACACACACACACACACACACACACACACACACAGGTGCTTACAGACTGGGTCCACAAAGTAGCATTGTAATCCCCAATTAATTGTAATCTCTAAATTGTTAAATTTAGAAGACCTATATTAGGCAGAAATGCCATTTCCCTCCCAGGACAGTGTCTGCTCTCTAATGACTAACAACCTGGCTGAAAATCCACCGTGTCTGAGCTCTTTGGTGAGCGTTAACTTGGACAAATGCTAACACATAGTAGCATTATGCCTGATTCCCACGCAGGAAGGGCTTAGTGTGAAATAAAAACACCACAGTGTTCCTGCAGAAAGTAATAGATACATAAACTATGAAAGCTAGAAACATTTTATACATGTTAACCACAATATTTTATTCTTGCATTTGTTTTTTTCTGTATTTGAGTCTGTTTTATTAAAAGTAAGAGATGATAGCCACAGTAGAGCCAACATCTGTTGAGAACCTACTGTGTCCAGAATGTCTCTATAGAAATGCTGCACATAATAGTTTAGGGGAGGGGACTAAGTAGGACTAGTAATAGGAAGAGGGCTAAATGGTTTAAGACTGAGAAGACTCTTGATTCTGGCCTCAGGAGTTTGGAGGTCCGGATTAAGTGAAGCCAATGTACTTGTTGATTGCCCTTTACGGTGGAGGAGTCTCTTTGGTCTTTATGCTGCATGTGGAGCCCACAAGACAACCTAGGGTATCATCCTCACAGTGCTGTTCACCCTTTCTGATTGCTTATTTGGTTTTGAGACAGTGTTTCTCACTGGCCTGGAGATCATCAGTAGGCTAAACCAACCAGTGACCCCAGGAATCTGCCTGTCTCTGGGTCCCCAGTGCTGGGAACATATGTTCACACTAACCTGTGTTCCCATGGGCTGGAAACTGAGCTCAGATCCCCTTGTAAGCTCTTCATCAACTGAGTCATCTCCCCAGCGCAGAAGTAAGTTCCTTCCTTCCTCCCTATGTCCATCCTTCCTCCTTCCCTCCCTCCCTTCCTCTGTATGTCCATCCATCCTTCCTTCCTTTCTTCCTTCCTTTCTTCCTTCCTTTCTTCCTTCCTTCCTTCCTTCCTTCCTTCCTTCCTTCCTTCCTTCCTTCCTTCCTTCCTTCCTTCCTTCCTTTCTCCCTCTCTCCCTCCCTCCCTTTGTCTGTCTTTCTTTCTTTCTTTCTTTCTTTCTTTCTTTCAAAACTAAAAAAGCTATGAAAAACATAAAAAGTCACAGTCTAAAAGGCAAAACTGATAGAAGTTACCTACCCTCAAAATTTTTATTCTAAAAGCATATTAATTTCATCCACAAATATTATTATCCATTATGAAGAAAACAAGATGTGAAATACTTAAACAAGAATATTATACGGAGAGATTTGAGGGTACCCTGTTTACTTAGAAATCATATTTAATATAGTTAAATATCAAGCAAGGGGGTATATATCCATGAGTTTAGGGAATGTAAATTTAAGGAGAAATTTATGTGGAGAAAATTAATTATTCACTGCAGGTGTTAGCTAATAGTAAAATTACCTTTTCTATAAATTTTAGCATTCACACACCTCATGAAGGACTGCACATCAACATGAATATCATAGAATTATAAAAATATCCGAACATGCACTAGAATATTATGTCATAAATACTGACACAAATATTCTTTGAAATAATGTGTGAATGACTTTCTTTCTTTTTCTGTACATGTTTGATAAACATAATGTTTTATACTGGTTTCTTTTGTTGTTACAGTAATATAAAGAATAAGTATTCACTGTCAGCAAGAATGTTGATTAATGTGAGCCACTGACCCAAAACCAACAAAAGATTATATACAAAGATGTTCCAGTTCCAGTTTGTGTTCATTGTTAACAATGCAGCCTAGTTTCGTGTTTTTGTAATTATGTTGCAATAAATCTGTGCCTTCTTTGTTTTCCATGACTTTGTTTCAAAGACAGAATGAAAAAACATTGAGATATCAAAATCAACTCTTCTAAGCTTTAGTAATTTAAGTTTAGTAATGTAGTAAATTCCACAGCTTCTGAATGTCTGACCTCCCTCCCACCTGAGCTCTCAGCCTAACCCTTCCCCTGGGCCATGTCAGGGGGTGAGAAATGGGCTGGTTGAGGAAATCTATCAGCATATTATTTCCTAACTTCTCCAAAACATCGGGAAGAGTGAATTACCTTCAGTCACTTAGACTCTTAGGTATGTTTAACAGAACTAGTGCAAGAATGTGTGACCTAAAACTTTCAAATCATGAATGAAAATTTTCTGCACCAGGTACCAAACAAGCTTTCTAGAAAGCAAGTAGACTCTCGTATTAGTTTACTAGTCAGAATCATGTGAGGCAGCGAGGTATCTTTGGACGATCCTTCACTTACAGAAGTAATGAAAGTGACACTTGCTTTGCAAGAGAGGTTGAAACAATTACCGTAGATAATTCGTGTAGAAGTTCATGTGAATGTTGCATTAAGTAACATGAGTGTAGAGGAAATGATCTGGGTACTGGGGTTAGAGCACCCTGGCCTCATCATGCATTGGCTTTGTAACTTTCTATCAAACAAGTTCTACATGGCAATACTCAACCTATTTTTGTAACAGAATCATAATACTTTAATGACATGTAGGTCACTGCAAAGAATATATGAAGTATGAGCATCACTTCCAGCAGAAAAGGGTTAATGAAGAATAAACACTCAATAGTACTTGTAAGTCTCTACTGTTAATTTTGTTGTGTATAGGTTTACAAACAGGATATTTGTTTCTTATCGCTCTAGAAAGTGAATCTGACAGTGTTGTGCTTGGCAGAGAGTAAGTGAGCCTCAATTATCTTCAGTCTCAATTCTCTGTGCTTTAACCACTTTGCTCTTGGCCTGTTTGTAGTTTTCCCAAAGTCTCATGGTCTGCTTCTGCGTTTACTCCCCTTCACAGTCTTAGGCCAATGTTCCCCATCCTCTATCTCCTAGTTCCAGCTCCTTTGTGTAACAGGTTCTGGCAATGCAGCTTTTGATATCCTGGAACTTATTACACTGAACAGACTGAACTCCAGCTCAGAGTAATTCTCCCACTGCTACCTTCTGGGTGCTAGCATTACATGCATCAGGTGACAAGCTTCCTGTCTAGTCCTTCTTAGTGTTCAAACCTCACCTTAAATGGTGCTTTTTCAGAGAAATTTATCTTGCTCAAGAAGCTCCTGATTCTGTTAATTATTCCTGTTAAATGATGTCTGTACATTTTATTATTTCACCAAGGTACTGCTGCAAATAAAATTATCTGTTTAATGTAAGTCACTAGGTAGCTAATCTCAATGTATGTATGTACATACATTGAGAATGTAAAATGGTTATTACTGATTACTTTTATGTAGGTCCACAATGAAAAAGAACAGGTGGGGCAGAAAGAAAGATTTTAAAATGTGGAGTTTAGAAAGAAAAGAAAAACCAGAGAGCATCCTATGCTGAAAAAGAGGCTGTAATTGTGAAAGAGATAGTGCCATTGAAAGAAGCCACTGACACTGAAGTGCCATTACAGGAAAAAGAGCCTGTCTTCTGTGTACAGAGCTGCATCTTTGACTATAGTCCAAGGTATTCTGACTTCATCGTAGGCATCAGAAATTGGCAGCACCATTCACTTGGTACTGGACTTGGAGACTAGAAAGACACATAGCTGTGAGTGTCCTGGGTACTTCCTCTGTGGCTTCAGAGAGCTTCATAGGTTAGGCAATATGTTGAAGTCCCTGTGTTGAGAGCGGGAGAGTTCCCATGAAGCCTAGGTTTAATGAAGACCCCAAGATATTAGAAATACCAGAACCATTTGCCAAGAAGAACTGCACACACAGGACAACTAGCCTAAGAGATACACACACAGACACACACACAGACACACACAGACACACACACACACACACACACACACACACACACACACACACACACACTGCAGACAGCAAAGCTGGAGAGGCAGAATCATTTAAACCCATTGAATCTGAACCCCAGATTGCAAACATGGAAGGTATCATAACGGAGAGACTACTTTGAGTCACAAGAGACATGGACTTCAGACTTTTGAACAGTGTTGGAATTGTTAATAGATTATGGGTATTTTTGAAGTTGGACTAAATTAATTCTGCATCATGAAACTGCATGAGCCTATAGGAAGCAGAATGTTATTATTTGAATGTGACATGTCACCCATAGAATCAAATAATTAAACAGTACCCAGTGGGTGGTACTGTTTGGGAAAGTTCTAGAACCTTTAGGAGATTGAGGCTTCCTGGAGGAAGTATGTCACTGAGAGTAGACTTTGAGGATTTAAATCCCACCTCCACTTCCGGTTCTGAAATGTGATCACTCTCCTGATCTTCAGGCTGGCCTCATACTTCCACTACCTATTATTATGAACTACCTCCTTTTGGTACTGAAAGCCAAAATAAACCCTGTCTTACCTAAGTTGGCTTTTGATCAGAATATTCTATCTCAGTCACAGAAAGCAGACTAAAACATCTATACAAAGTGACTTTAAATTCAAATGAATCAAATTCTTAAAGGAAAACAAAGTAGCCTGGGCAGGAGAGATGGCTCCATAGGTAAAGATCCTCGCCATCCACCCCGATGACCTGAGTTCAATCCCTGAGATCCACATGGTAGAAAGAGAGAACTGACTCCTGCAAGATATTGTCTGACCTCTGCACAGGCATCATGGTACATGTTCATTCACACTCACAGATATTCATATCCATGTCACCCCATACACAAGACAAACAAGTGAATGCTAAAAACAACCACAGAATAGCCCAGTGAATTAAAAACAAAATAAGGAAGGAAGAAAGAAGGAAGGAGACAAGGAAGGGAGGGAGGGAGGAAGTTAGGAAGGAAGGAAGGAAGGAAGGAAGGAAGGAAGGAAGGAAAGAAGGAAGGAAGGAAGGAAGGAAGGAAGGAAGGAAGGAAGGAAGGAAGGAAGGAAGGAAGGAAGAGCAAGCCAGGTATGTAGGTGAGGTGTGACACATATGAACTTGAATCCAGCTTGGGCAACAGAATATTTCTAAGTAAAGTATCTGTTATGTTGAGGTTTGGGGAATCAGATGAATCACATTCACCCACAGCAGGCTTTCCCTCTGTCCTTGATGTCACAGCTACTGTATTATACCTCTTTAAACAAACAAACAAACAAACAAACAAACAGAATTTTTATTTGGTTGATCTGTTCACTATTGAAAGTAGAGTCTTGAATTTCTTTATTATCATCATACAGGTATTTATTACTCCCTTATGTCTAGTAACATTTTCCTTTTTTCCATATGTATTTAGGAATTTCAGTGTTTGGTGCACACACACACACACACCCTGTACTGTTGATGAGAACTCCTTTAACATTAAATGACAACTCAATTTCCATTGCATGGATCATCTTTCTCCATCCTTTTGCTTTCAGCCTAGTCATGCTCTTCCAACCTCATTGGGAGCTTCTTGCAGGCAGCATGTGGTTGGATGTTGGATATTGAAAAGCCTCAGTTGGGAGTTCAAGAGGAACACTGGAAAAAATTAGCTTTTGGGTAAGGAATTTTTTAGAGGAGTTATCAACATCATGGGCATATAGACAGACAGATGGCAACATGGTGGGAACTCTTAGAAAATTTAAGACTCAAATCTCTAGTTAGACAATTATCATGGAACAACTACTTAACAACTCACATGAGAGTTTCAGCTCATATGAAAGAGTCAGGGGTTTTTCCTTATGTTTTTTCAGAGGAAAGGGGAGCTTTCATGTGGTCAGGCTGTCTCTGTTTTTTTCAGCAGCAACAGAGTTTTGGGGGAGGGGGGAATGTGCAACTCTGAGGATGTGGGAGGGGAGGGAAGGTTCACAAGTAGTTAAGGGGTACCCATTACTAAATCATTAAATCAATCCCCCCCCCTCTCTCTCTCTCTCTCTCTCTCTCTCTCTATATATATATATATAATATATATATATATATATATATATATATATAATAATGAAATTTTGTTTTATTTGAAGGTTAACTTTAAGATCCAAATTTCACACTTTAAGTAAAGCAAATTGTCAGTGTGCAATGTCAGCAACACATTACAGAGTATACGTTATTCATATAATGTCAGAATTTATTGAATAAGAATAAATTCACAAGCTACAGCAGTTTTTTTTGACAGTAATTTTCCAAATAGCCCCAATTTCCTTGACAGACTTAGCCCAGGCAAACCCAGGTTGTTTGATTTAATTTTTAAAAAGTGTATATGTATGTTTGTGTGTTGTGTGTGTGTGTGTGTGTATATTTGGTATCTGGATGTATACATGTATCTGTGTCTGCATATGAATGCTTGTGAATGTATATGCACAGGTATGCATGTTCTGGTTGGGTTTTCTGTCGACTTGACAAAGCTATCTGAGAAGAGGAAACCATCATTGAGAAAATGTCCCAGCAAGACTGTCCTGTAGGCCAGCCTGCATGGTGTTTTCTTAACCAGTGATTGATGTGGAAGAGCCTAACCCATTGTGGGTGGTGTCAACCCTAGGCAGCTAGTCATAGACTGTATAGTAAAGCAGGCTGAGTAAGCCATGGGGAGCAAGCCACTAAGCAATGTTCCTTCATGGCTTCTACTTCACTTCTTGCCACTAGGTCCCTACCTTGAGTTTCTGTTCTGACTTCCTTCATTGATGGATTACATCCACACAAATATAAGCCAAACAAACCCTTTCTTCCTTAGATTGCTTTTGGTCATAGAATTTTATCATACCATAGAAACTCTTTGACAGTACACTTGCCTGTGGAGGTCAGAGGTCATTGTCCAGTGTCTTCCTTTATCACTATCCTCCGAATATTTTGAGACAAGATATTCACACTGAACCTGGAACTCATGGATTTGTTAAAACAGATTCAAACTCGGGTTCTCTCTAAAAACAGTCATCCTTCAGCAGTGTTTTCTTGACATAATTTTAATTCAGCAATATTCTCCTATATTTCCAATTTACTCTGGTAAATTCCTAGGGGTCACAATTTATCTTTTGGAATGCTAATTATCAGTCTGTGCCTTATGAATGGTACTGTAAAAATGACATTGATCATAATTTCCTAAGTGTAGAGTCACCCTTCATCTTCACAGTGGAGCCAAATACTGTTTGTAAAATCTAGTCACCGTGGCAAAACACAGACTAAAATCCACTGTTCTATACAACACAAAGTAACTCAAGGTAGGGAATAGCCCATTCTCAACATAAATTTTGTATAACGTTTCTTCATGGGAGTTATTTAAATGTTACAAGAGCTGTTGACCCAAACCTCTGCTCCAAGTTGTCATTATTTCACGGTGGAGTGTAGTTAGTGGAAATCCATTAGATCTACACTATCTCCAAAGCTCCACATGTCAATAATTTGGCTGCCAGCCTGTATTACTATTGGGAGGGGATGGAACCTTAGAGAAGTTAAGATCAATGGAAAGATCCAAGGTCACTGGAGGTTTTCCCTTAAAGGGAATCTTGAGATCAGTGTCCCCTTGTTCTTTCCTTGTTTCCTTTGCCACACACCTCTGACATGTTATACTGTGACATCACAGCTTCAAGCCAACTGGGTCAAGTGACCATGAACAGAACAGAAAGTAAGACACAAAATAATTCTTTGCTCCTTTTAGGTCAGTCATCCTATCAAGTGATAAAAAACTCACTTATAGACAGAGTGGTTATCACATTTAAAACACGGATGGAATTTGAAGCACACTGGGTTTGAGTTTGATCATACTCATTACTGTTTCATTCCACTCTGACTGCTACAGCAAAATGCCAGGACACAGTGTCTTAGAAACCGCATTTCTCATGGTTCTGGGGGATGAGAGTTTTAAATCACAGTGCTCACAGATGAAGTGTGTGCTGGGGCATTGAATACCTGACTTATCTTTGTGTCTAGTCCTCATCGGGTCAAGAGGCATGTGTCCCTTATTGTAGTCCCATTCCTTGGGACTCTTAACTCAAGACCTAATCAGCTTCTAGGCCTAAACAACTACCTTGGAAGTCAGTATTTCAAAAGAGAAGTTTAGGGGATGGGTCACAAACATCCAGGGCTACCATTATGCCTTTAGCCCACCAAAATACTCATATGTGCTCTTATGTAAAAAGTATTATTCACTTTCTCTCAACAGCCTCAAAAGGCTTAATTCATACCATTTTTAACTCCAAAGTCTCATCTGAATATTACATAAATTAGATATGGACATGACTCTAGACATGATTTATCCTGTGGCAAGTTGCCCTCAGCTCTGGACCTTTGAAATCAAACATGCTATGTACTCCTAAAATACAGTGATCTGACAGACCCAGTGCAGACGTTCCCATTCTAAAGTAGAGAAACAGAACAGAGGTTTCAAACATAACAAGGGACCTCACCTTATGGATTCACACAGGTGGAAAATCTGGCCTTGGAGAATGGCTGTGCAGGTTTCCTTAGCTTTGAGAGGCCCTGTTCCAACAGTTCCGCTATGTCCTCGGACATGACTGGATTTATGTGCCTGCATGCTCTTAAGGTGGAAACAAATGCTGGTGGCTGTACTGAATTGAAAGCAATCCTATCTCTGTTTCTCAAAAGGGGACTATCGTAATGAGGGTTCCTAAAGCAACCCTCCCCTGCTTAATTTTCTACCTGGATCCCATGTCTCCATGGTTATGCTCTGAAAACTAAGTTGAGCCAACCACACCCCTGTACTTTTTCTTGGTGTGGCAAACACTAAAGCGGAGGCACATTGGAGTAGCACTTAAGGTTGTCTCCATCCTTTTGATGTGTGTGTGCATCTGGGTTCTGTGAAATGCGCTAGTCCATGTTTGTCTTCTTATTAAGTGTTCTGCCCCCAAATAAGCTTTCTATTATTTTCTCCTATACAAAGGCTGAGAATTTCCCCCCAATTTTAGTTTCTTATTTCCCTTTTATTAATAATTTTGTTTAAAAATATTTTTCTCTCCCCATATTGTACATTGACAGTGTAATGCTGGCTGTGTCTTGATAGAAAAGACAAGCATTCTCTCTTAGACTTCTTTTACAATGACAACTCTGTCCTCATGAACTAATTTCTCTAAAATACTCTGTATTCTAATATCATCATCTTGGTTAGGGTTTCACCATGAATACATTTTTTAACTTAAAATTTTTTTGATATTTTCATATATCAGTACAACTGTTCAAACCTCTTCTCCTTCAGCAGCCACTGATACCCTGTAGCTCTCCATTTAAAAGCAAGGCGTGGTAAGATTGTTCTGTCTGGGTCGGCATGTTGACCAGTGTTATCATTATACAAATCTAATTCAGGAAACCTTATTGTTGAGATTTCATATAGATAGTAGCCCTGGTATGTCTAAGAGTCACATCTAGCAACAGATATCCTGGTCTCTTCCAATCTTTTCACTCGCTCTTCCACAATATTTTCTGAACCTTAGATGCATGAGTAATAAGTATAGATGTATCAGTTAGAATGAGTCAACTCACAGTCACATATTTTATGGATTTTTACTAGCTATGGATCTCTGCAGTAGCTTCCAACTACTACAAAAAAGAAGGCTTTTCAATGAAGGGGGCACCTACACTTACCTGTGTCTAATGTTAAGTATTTAGAATACAGCAAGAAATTATAGGAATATGATAGTAGCATGTTTTCTTCTAGGGTATATGCCCTTTCCATTATGGATCCTTGGCTAGGTTTATAGTACCTCCCAGTCTGAAGTTAACTTCCTGTATTTCAAGTTGTCTGTCACTAAATGCGGCCTGAAAATATAGACATACAAGCTGAGGAGATGGCTCAGTTGCCAAAGCCCCTGCCATGTAAAGATAAGGATCTGAGCTAGATCTCTACCACCCATGAGAGAGAGAGAGAGAGAGAGAGAGAGAGAGAGAGAGAGAGACAGACAGACAGAGAGAGACAGAGGCAGAGAGAGACAGAGACAGAGAGACAGAGAGACAGAGACTGACAGAAACAGAGATACAGATAGAGGTGGAGGGAGGGAATGAGAGAGAGACAGAGACAGAGAGTTGTAGGAGGAGCTAAGGTGGGAGGAGTAAGGAGAGGAAGAGGAAAAGGAAGAGGAGGAGCTAGGGAGAGCAGAGATGTGGGAGTGATGGAAAGCAGTCTTGAATAACAACTTTTATTTAGATTAGCTAATTGGGAAACAACTCTCTTTGTATGGGCATATTGTTACTGAGCATTACCAAACATTTAAAGCCTCTGATTAATCTTTAAGCATTAGAGTCTCATTTTCTTACTGGTGTCTTGTGGGTGGCAGGGCTGGTGTTTCTGGCTGGCCATTTCTAGCTGTGGCATGTATGTGGCCTCTGGCCACAGAACATGGTGGCTAAGCTAGGCAGAGCCGCTGCAGCTTAGATAGTCTAGTCGGCTTGACCAGCGGCCATTTTTAAATATTTACATCAACAGAGAGTAGAGGAGGGTGGGAGGGAGAGGGAGGAATTGAAAGAGAGAGAGAGAGAGAGAGAGAGAGAGAGAGAGAGAGAGAGAGAGAGAGAGATCTGTGTGGACAGGTCCATGTATATACCTATATGCATGATTGCCATAACAACATGAACATACTTGTGTAACACACACACACATTTGAGAAGTAATGATTAAATTAAAACAATTCTAAAAGGTTTTAGTTAAGCATGTGGTAATAATAGCTCTTGTTAAAGCTATGCTGAGTCTAATATATGAATTAAAATTTATGTTGGATATGCATGGATTGGAGAAATGTGTACTCAAGACTTGGTACTCTCTGGGTTGCAGACATCCATGGTGTCTTGAAATGTGTCCCCTTCACATAAGTGGGCAATTGTGTCACCCAATGATCTGTTTATACCCCTAAACGTGCAATAATCAGTGTGAACTGGCTCAGCGCATTCATTAACTGAACTAAATCAGTTCTGTACTCATCAGCATCTTCACCTTCTACTCCCACTGTTTCAGATGGTAAATGCCCATAGTTTTAATGTGCTATATAAAAAATTTAAATACTAGTAGCATGTCAAGAAAATCTAAGTGTGCAGAATTTGTGTATAATTCTCCTTCCTTTCTCAAGTTCCCAAGAAGTTAAATTTCAAAAATTCTTTGTACTCTTTGTAGAATTTAAGTTTAAATGAATAAAATGTAGAATCCAACTGACATTTTCCTTTTGAGTTAAATACAAAAGGGAAGCTCAGATTTTCTGCTCCTTAGGGCTGATATAGTATATATCTATGTGCAATATGGAGAACAAAGCCAGGAGCATCTTTTTATGCCAGAGCTTCACTGACAGCAAAAATGACCAACCTCTACTTCATCCTTATGAAGCCTTCCAACAGCAGGGTCAAAGCTACTCACCATCAGTCACACCCTGATAAATGACTTCAAACTAAGATGAGTCACACACATGGGCTGTTACTATAGTTAGTGAGGTGGTCAACCCTTTGCTTCCCTCATCTTCTTCTCTTGCCCAGTTTGAGGCATGATGAGTCTGTTGTGTCTTATTGGATGTGCTATCACGCTAGGGGAGTGTCTATAGCCCTATGCTCTTGGAAACACTATGTATACTTAATGCCTTTGGAACAGCAGGTTTCATTTACTAGTTTGAAAACATGGCAAAATATGTCTTGGGAAAGTTACATGGAACATCTCATAAGCAGAATCACCTAAACCAGTGGTTCTCAACCTTCCCAGTGCTTCAACCCTTCAATACACTTCCTCATGCTATAATGACCCCCAACCATAACATTATTTTCTCTGGGGCTTCATAACTATAATCTTGATGCTGCTATGAATCATAATCCACTTATCTGATATATGGCACCTGTGAAAGGGATGTTCAACCTCATAGGAGTCGAGACCCACAGGCTGAGGACAGCTAACCTAAAGCATGTCTGGTCAGCCTGTGTTCAGACAGTAGTCTCTAGCTCTGGATCCTGATTTGAATATCTTAGCATCTATCCTCCAATTTTAGTAAATTACCTAAACAAATATTTCTGGTGGTCCAGGCCTGTGTTGTTTATGCAGATCTCCTGCACACATCATTTAGATATGCTCTCAAATTACTCTGATGGTTCACACGACTCTTAGGGTTATTTTTGTAGAGAAGGCACTTTGTACCATTTTAATCATGCAGTCATCATTAGCATACTCTTTATTTTTCATAATGTATTTTTCTCAGTTTTATTATTATTATTTATCAGGTACTAAATATAAATAGCCCAAGTATATATAACTATTGGTTTTGTTTGTTTGCTTTATTTATTTATTTATTTACTTATTTAGATCAGTCTTTTCTACACAGCCCTGGCTGATGGCTGCTGTACTCTGAAGATTATGTTTATCAGAGTCCTAGAGACCCAGAAGGATTAGAATCTGCATCACTTCTGAACTCCAATAACTACATTTCCCCTGTAGCTAGGTGGTTACAATTTTATATTTAACTGTAGTTCCTGTGAATTGGGTGACAAATTTCCTTAAATTTTCTAGCTATCAAAAAATGACAAATGTAACTTATATCTCAGAATCCCTAAGTCATTTGTAATAAAGTATACAATGCCAGAGCATTGTGACAGTTAATACTCAATGCTTAATAAAGTGGTTAATTGCAACAGAGCTGTTGTAGACTAAGCCATTCCTCAGGGTCATTATGGTTTCACTAAGGGTGGCCTTATATGATACAGTTTGCCTGTCATTCAGCTATGATTTGCAAAGTCTAGTTGCACTAAAACAGCATAGCATCTCAACAAATATCTAGGTTACACACCCAGATGACTGTACATCTATTGCTTAGATGTATAGTCATAGCTAGGTATAACCAAGAATCATCAGGCTTAATTCAATATTTTAATTTTGATATACAAGTTTCCCATATGGCAAATACAGTCTCATTGAAAACATCGTTAATATTACAAGAACATTTTTAGTGTGGTCACTCATGCTTGTTTTTCTAAATATTCCACAAGACAAGCTCCATACATGGTACTAGAGTTTTCTATAGCATCTGTGGGAGGTCTGAAGACTTCATCTTTTCCTACTGTGTAGGCTTTTTGTACCTGGATAGAACCAGTTGTCCTAAAACTTACACAGAGACAGCAGCTCTCTAGACATCTGTTTCTTCCTGTCTATAGAATGTGGATAATGAATTCTTTTTAGATCCAAGTTCAAAGTCAATAGCATTGAAATGACTTATAGAATGCACATCTCCCTGAGTTAGATGTGGATGAAGAGAAGATTATTTTGGGAGGACCTACCCTTTGTTTGCAATATATTAGTTTAGGTGGTTTGCAATGCACACAAAGACTCTGAGTAGATGGGTTGTTACCTGTAAGATGATCACAGAACATACATGTGTGTGAACAGGAAAGGGAAGAAAGACTGTACTTTTTTTTTTTTAGTATGCTAATTTGTTTTTATTAACAAATGGTGAAATTAAGTGAATGCATAAGAATTAAAAAATAAAGTTTCTTAGGATTTGTCAGTGTATGCCATACATACATTATATATATATATATATATTTATTCTGTTATTGGGGCCACAAAAGTTTTTCTTGCAAATGTAGAAAGTTGAAGAAGCCCCAACTTAAGTAGATTACACTTATTTTGGCTGTTATGGCATGTTATGGCTCTCTGCCAACCTCTTAAAGAACCGTGGCTACATTGGCAAAAATTGCCATTAATAATGTCTAGCAAGAAAGCTTGTCCCATATGCTAATGTGACACGAGACAGTTTCCAGATAACTCTCCCTGTTTTCTCTTTACCCATCTCCTTCTGTTAGTTATAGGATTCGAACACCATAAGGATGATTGGTTTTTAAGTTCTTTTTTTTTTTTTTTTAATTTTTATTTTCAGCAAATCAAAAAAAATTAAAAAGCATTCAAACAGAATAAAATGAAAATAAACAAACAAGCAAAATACCAAGGGTCAGATATACTTATACAAGAATTCTATAGGGCCTTCAAACAAGCAACACTTTTTGAGTTATGTTTAAAAAATTCAGAACCACAATAAGCTCCTTCACAAAGCAAATAATATTGAAATAGTGAAATCAAGTGTTGAATACTAATGATTAGAATTCCATTGTAGGCAACCAAGACTCCATTCTCCCTTGGCATCTTGAGATACAATGTGGAATGTACCACAGAGGGATAAAGAAACTGCTTAGTTAATCTCGTATTCTGGCTCCTCACTGTGTACGATGACATTGAATCCTGATATTTCCATACTTTCTTCTGTATACTGGAAAAAAACCCAACAGACTCTAGATATGTAAACCTAAGAAAATAGTAGTGGCATGATTCAGACATGGTGGTATATATCAATGATTCCAGCACTTGGGAGAAGACTGAGATGGTCAGATTGAGAGCTGCTGACCAGACGAGGCTATAGTACAAAAGGTCTGTGAAGTCTGGTATTAGATTTATTGGAAATTCCTTGAGGCTCCAGAGCTTTTGATGAATCAGCCAGTTCTTATTTCAACCCTTATCTTAACCTTCCAGGATGCTATAAGGAACTACCACAGACTAGGCAGCCTTACCAGTGACAGAAATTTATGACATTGCACTGTATTGTGACAGGTCTAAGATTAGGGCACAGGCAGAATTCATGTCTCAACAAGAGCCTGGATTCCTAAAAGACTACAGTTTACTATTTCTCACTTACATGAAAGAAGACACAGGGGTGTTTCTGGGGTCTGTTTTATAAGGACATGGTTATGGTATGAACTATCCCTTAAAGTTTCAAGGTACCTGAACCCCTGGGAGATGGATCTATTTTGGTAGGTGATGGAAACTTTAGAAAGCAGGACCTAGCTGGAGGAATCAGAGCCAATGAGCTCATTGGGAATGCATCCTTGATTATATCTGGTTCCTTGCCCTTTCTGTTTCTCAATTTCATGTTGGCTAGCATCCTCAAAATAAGTGACCTTTGCCACATGCTCATGCTGACCTGATCTTCTGCCTCATCATTGTCTCAGAACTAATAGAGCTAAGGACTACAGATTGAAATCTCTGAAGCAATGTGGCAAAAACACATAGTTCTTTCAAAGAAGGTATTTTTCATGGGCCTTTGTCGACGTGACTAAAAGTCAGATTAACCCAGGCATCTATTTCCTTCATGAGGGCTTCACCTTCAAGGCCTTCTCATCCCTCCAAAGCTCTACTGCCTAAAATCATTGCCTTGGGGATTTGGATTTCAATATGTTAATTTGACAGGGACAAATCCAAACCATAGCAATCATTCAGTAGTTAAACAATGTAGGCCTCTTTGAAGTGTGTATAAAGTTGACTCTGCCTTCCTTAGGTACCTTTCAGTAGCCACCTGAGGAATACAAAGATGACTGCGAATCCAGTTTTGATTGCAATCTGGTATAAACCTTCATACATAGATTTTAGAAATGCTATAGGATTCCTGGAACTTAAATCTTCATTTTATTTTCTATTATAAGGGGGTTGGGTTACCTTAAAACCATCTAATTTCCTATTTTTCAATGGTCTGAAATAAGTTTTATCAATAATATCTTATTGTGTTCTATTATTGAATTCTTCAGAGAGTTCATGTGTAATTCGTATCTTAATAGACATGTTGGGGGGGCGGTCAATAGATTTTCCCAGACACTTATAGGTGTTTCCTTGAAGGTATCTATGGCCCATATCTTGTCTCCTTAGATCCAGTAGTTGTTCAGATTTTTTTAAAGGACACCCAGTTCTATTTAGTGACTATGTAGTGAATGATTTCATTGTTCCCCACTTGTCATGTTTTACTGATGGACAGTCTGTCACATTTGAGACCATCTTGTTGTGTCATGAACCTACCTCATAACTCTTCCCCCACCAAAGACTAGCCTTCAAGTCCTTCAGCCATTCACAGTTCTCCATATAGTTGTACTGATCACTTTTTGTCATTGTCCATAGACTCTCTAACTTCCTGTCTTAGAGTTCATTTCATCCTAGTTTTGGTAGAAATCTATAAACCATATATTACTACTAAAGTATAGTTAAATACACACTTAAGCACACTGGTCTATTATCCCACATGTGTTAGGGTCTTAAAAACTTCATATATACACATATTTCAAATATTATATACATATATTCATGGTAGGAATGTTTTTCTTTTAAAAATATCTATCTATCTATCTATCTATCTATCTATCTATCTATCTATCTATCTATCTATTTATCTAGACTGACCCTCAATATTATATGGCATGATTCAGAGATTATGCCATTTGTAACCATAAACATTTATATTAATCAAAATTCAGTTTTCCACAGTTCTAAATACAACGTAATAAATGAAGTAAGACAATGAGTTTTGTGAATAAATCACTCCCTGGGATCAGAGTATATCAATGTAAACTGCTTGGAAATGTGATGAGTTTATAAATGTTGCCTAAAGTGTGGCATATCTGTACAATGGAACACTACTCAGCTATTAAAAACAAAGACAGAATGAATTTTGCAGGCAAATGGATGGAATTTGAGGGTTTCATCCTCAGTCAAGTACTCACTTATAAGTGGATATTATAAAATACATGATATCCATGCTACACTCCACAGACCCAAAGAAGTTAAACAAGAAGAAAGACCCAAGTGTGGACACTTGAATCTTACTTAGAAGAGGGAATAAAATAGTGTTAGGAAACATACGGAGGGAGGGAACTGGGTGGAAGAGAGGATTGGGAGGGTAATAGGGGGGTCAGGATCAGATGGGGTAGGGACATGGGGAGCATCTCGACGATGTGACAGAGGCCTGGGATAGGGGAGATTTCCAAGAATCAATGGGGATAACTTTAGTTGAGACTCGCAGCTATGAAAACTGAAGAGACCACCTCCTGTAGTCAAGCAGAAACCACGGTGGAGTGATAGAGACACCAACACACCCATAAAACTTTAGACCCAAAATTTATCCTGTCTACAAGAAATGCGGGGATGAAAGATGGAGCAGAGACTGAGGGAATGGCTAACCAATAAGCATTCCAAATAGAGACCCATCCCATGGACAAGAACCAATCCCTGACACGATTAATGACTCCTGTTATGCTTGCAGACAGGAGTTTAACATGCCTGTCCTCTGCGAGACTCCACCCAGCAGCTGACTCAGACAGATGCAGAGACCCATAGCCAATCACTGAATGGGAACTTGGAGACTCTTATGGAAGAGTTGGAGGAAGGATTGAGGGCCCTGTAGGGTATTGAAACTCCACAGGAAGACAAGCAGAGTCAATTAACCTGGACCCTTGTGGACTCTCAGAGACTGAACCTCCAACTAAAGAGCATTCATGGGCTGGACCAAACCCCCTTCCCAGGCCACATATATTTAGCAGATGTGAAGCTTGGCCTTTATGAGGGTCCTGAACCAATGGAGTTGAGGCTATCCCTAAAGTTGTTGCTTTTCTGTGGAACCCATTCCCCTAACTCAGATGTCTCATCTGGCCTCAGTGGGAGAAGAGCCTATCCCTGCAGAAACTTGAAGTGCCAGGGAAGGGGATCCACTCTATCAGAGTAGAAGGGGAGGGGGATGGGAGGAGGAACTTGAGGGGAGAGCACTGGGAAGGGAGACAATGATCAGGTTGTAAAGTGGATTTAAAAAAAAAGCCATGAATTTGAAAGAGTTCAAAAAGGGGTATATGGGGGCTTAGAGTGAGGAAAGGAAGGGGAGATTATGTAATTATGTTATAATCTCAAAAAATGAAAGAAGTAATAAAAAAGTTGTGAATCTGGAAAAAACAATTCTCATGTCCTATTACAGACTGTTTGTACTCTTTCTTGCATACAACAGAGAGTGAAGTGCTACATGGATAATTCAGATAAGGCTTTTTATAGCCAAATAGCTCACACAATTCCAACTCTTTAACATTTTCAAATCATCACATTAGCCGTGACACTTATGACATTCTTGGGTTAGGAATTTGGCATTTTAAATGGATGTATTTTGTTGCTATGTGGTTGGTCTGTTCAACACATTTATAAGACTTTAAGAGAAGATTTATAGTTGCTGATGATCAAATAATGTGCAGACACATATCTTATGGGTATACTATAGGATAGATGGAACCAGACATTACAACTATTAAATATTACCTGGAATTTCATTAGAGTCCTAATCACGTGATTCTAAATGATGAACTATGGATAGTGTTATTTATTATTTTTATGCTGTTGTCTTAGTTATTTTACTTAGCTAAGAATTCAGCACAGAGACAGTTAAAGTCTCTCGACTCACTTGAAAAACATTTCTGTGTTTAATAGATAAATTCTGGTGCTGATATAATGATAGAAATATAAACTTTCTAAACTATATAATTGCAAGTAAGTCTTGAAATTCTACTTCATCTTTGATCATTTATGGTCATTCAACTCCCAGCCTTGATAATCTAAATACTGGTTTTAAATAAGCTACAGTATACTCTGGTAAATACTGGAGTATTGACAATGACCTTAAGAGAAGCAGAAGTCATTGTATACTCTCTAACAGGATGATGCTACTATACACCCAGAAAAGAGAAGCAAACTTTTAGGCTGGTTTCTTAATTGTGGTGATGAGTTAGACTTGATTTCCCTTGAAAACTACAATTTATTTTAGTTTGATGTATTCTTTTCCATGACCATCTGCTGATACAGTTGTGTGAGGTTAATGTAAATTACCTTACACACAGGGACTCTACCTACATCTTTGACTATCTCCAAACTGTTCTAGCAAACCAGAGTGAGCAAAGAATCTGAGCAAGAAATCTAGCTAATGATTTTGTTCACCACCCGTACCTTACCTGAGAATATCACAATGGAGTTTCTCATGAAATTTCAGAGATATTGTGGTAATAAATGCTATAAAATGGAATAAAAGAACTTACATATGCAACTAAAATCAAGACTGTTCTTCCAATAGCATATCAAACATGTAAATATTTGCCTTGAATGTGATAATAACGCATGATAATAATAATTAATGATAAGGATAGATGAGGGGCATAATATTTTATTATGTAAAGCATATTATTATTTTACTATAATCTTAACACATGTTGTATTGATAAATATGATCATTAAATTAAGAGATTTAAAAAACAGAAATCTTATTGTATTTATTAGAACATTGTGCCAATCTATCCCCAGAATGTAGGCTGTGCTGTCAGTGCACATTCAGTGTATGTATCAACCATGCGTCAATCTGTCTTAGTGTCTTTGATGAACTACAGAAGGGCTTTACAGTAACTGATCTCAGCCATTTAAATTACCACCTAGGAGATGCTACCAATACTAGAGGTAAATATCTTCCTTAGAAAACTTGTTGGAGTCACAGTTGAATTTTTCACACAAATCTAGAGAATTCATTCTGTCTTCTCCTGGCTTTATTGCCTTGAGCAAGACATAAAACATATAGCTCTGTAGCTCCAGCTATGAGTCTGAGGATGAAGATGAGGCAGGATAACATTATCATGCTGGCTTAGCTGAATGAATGTTCAATTGTATTTCAGAGCTGGGATTTCTAAATGAGTTTGGAGTCCTAGGACCTTTCCATTCTGATAAAATGTTTCTAGCTAATGAACAACTCTCTTCCCATCCTTTCCCATCTCTCCCTTCAACTAGACTGAGAAGTGTTCCTAAGAGTCACTGAGACTTTTATCTTTCTAGAATGTCCAAGAAGTGTATTTAAAATTGCTTTCCCTCCACATTATTCACGAGGTAAAAAGTCTCCAAGATTGGGCTATAAAGATGGCTCCTTCAGTATTTAAGAGCACTTGCTCTTCTTACAGAGGAGCTGGGTTCACCTCCCAGCACCCACGTACTGGCACATAGCCCTCTCTGATGCCAGTTCCAGGGGATCCTACATCTTCTTCTAGCCTCTGAAGTCACGAGGCATGAGAGTGGTACACAGACTTTCATATAGGTAAAACACTCATATTCATAACAAAATATTTTAAAGAATTAAAAATCTGAAGATAAGTTAGTATTTTGGAACAATATTCATATCACCAAACAAAAATATTTTAAAGAATTAAAAATCTGAAGATAAGTTAGTATTTTGGAACAATATTCATATCACCGAACAAAAATATTTTAAAGAATTAAAAATCTGAAGATAAGTTAGTATTTTGGAACAATATTCATATCACCGAACAAAAATATTTTAAAGAATTAAAAATCTGAAGATAAGTTAGTATTTTGGAACAATATTCATATCACCGAACAAAGAACAGTCAGATAGTTCTATTACCCAGACAATAAAATATATAACAAGTTTTGATGGCCCTCTTTAAAGGTCTATAATTATTTTACTGTGTATTTATATTATGCTGGCACTACTAGGAACTAACATGTAATAGTGAATGGGAAACTATATGCAGAAAGTATTTGGTTGCTTTCTATTTCAATTTTAAAGTCACACCTGAACAAACATATTTGCTTAGGATGGTCACCAAAGCAAAACACAGAGGACTTTGGTGTGGACCAGGTACACAGATAGTACTTTCTATAAAATACTTTCAAAGGGGTTTATTATATGTTTTTAATAGCCTCTATTTGAGATCCCTTGGATGTGTTGGAAATGGCTGATTCTCTTGCCTTTTGATATTCCAAAAATGATTATTACACTCAATTTTAATTAAATGACCTGTTTTTAAATGTGCTCATGAGCTTCCTCCCAGGAACTTGTGAGTTATAAGATTATTTTCCCTCCCAGGTACTGTCACATATTCATTGGTCAATATTCTCAATATCCTTTGTGTGTATTCCTAGTTTGTAGCTAGTGTACTCATTCATCAAATATTTCATGAATGCCTATTACTAAGCAATAGGCACTGTGTTGGTTACCCTATATTTTTAACACAATCTATACTGTGCAACGTATAATATCTTATATAAGGACTTAACTGGGTACCCCGGGTGAACTTTGAAATGTTCTTTTTACCTTATTTTTGTTTTACTGATTGATTCGTGATTACATGCATGGGGAAAAAGGTTTATTTGGTTTACACTTCTCCATCATAATCCGTCACTAAAGGGAGTCAGGACTAGAATTCAAACAGGGCAGGGACCTGGAGGCAGGAACCAATTCAGATGCCATAGCACAGTGGCTCACCGACTCATTGCCTCTGGCTTGCTCAGTTTTCTTTCTTATGGGACACCAGACTACCAGCCCAGGGATTTCCCCACCTACAATGGGCTGCAGCCTTCCCCATCAATCACTGATTAAGAAAATGCTCTACAGGCTTGCCCAGAGCCTGATCTTATGGAGGCTTTTTTGTTAACCAAAGCTCCTTCCTTTCAGATGCTAGCCTGTGTCAAGTTGACATAAAACTAGCCAGGACACACAAACCTGTTACAATCAATTTGCTATTTGTCTTTTACTCTATCCTTTTGGACACTTTTCATTTCCTTCAGATTCTCTTGAAATAGTTTATAAAATATCTTGGTTGGGAACTTCCCATATGCACATAATCATGAATCGATCAGTAAAACATAAATAAGGTAAAAAGAACCTTACAAAGTTCATCCCCAAATTGCTTTGGTCTTGATGTTTCATCACAATGATAGTAACCCTGACTAAGAGAGGTTGCATAATCAGTAATAAGATGGAGGAACGCAGACAGATAGGAAGATTTATAATACAAGCTATTATAGATGTAGAATGGTAGATAGATAGATGGTAGAATGGTAGATGTTTTTAGCATTCTCTCTGTCGCTCTCTGTGTCTCTCTGTCTCTGTCTCTCTCTCTCAAATTTCTGGAACACTGTAGTCTATCTCCATCATCACCTCTTACCCTCAGAGACTTACATACATTGCCTTATTAAAACTATTCCAACAGCTATCAGCTCATTTGTGGCATCTTCTATGCTAAAACCAATGGGCACAACCAATTTTTGTTCTTCTCTTAGTTGGCCTCTATGCAGCATGAGCTTCTACTCTTGTAATGTTCCATTCATTCCTCTGAAAATCATCTATAAGAGTCTTGTCGATACTTTCCCTCTATTGCATAACTATTGGAGATCCATTCCTAGACCACTTCCCTTCTCTCTAGCTGAGTTCATGTTCATTGATGGACTGGAAGAACATCTTTGCATCATCTCCCCCCAGTTCTCTAGGTCTACATCTCAAACTTTCCCCTTAAGATTCATATCAATCCACCCAGTTATCTACTTTATACATAGTAGTATGTCCTTATATGCATAGAACTTGGCTGGTAGTTTCTGTCAAGATATTCAAAATTAACATCATTGTCTTCTCATGAACATATTTAATGTTAGGATGAAGAGACAGAGAGTTATAAGTATTATACTCTAAGCAGTGATTATTAAAAGGTAAGATGACGGAGGCTGTGACAGTAAATTTTATAGACAGGATTTAGTTTAGTTCATCTCCAACTCTTCCTGAATGCAGAATGGAGGATCCTAAAAACAAATGAGAGACAAAGAGGTGGGGGCAGAGATTCTTAACAGAGAAATATTCAATTGCTATATAGAGGCCAAGAAAGATTCAAACAACAAAATGGTTTTTATCCATTGGTTTCAGTCATGAGTAGAATAGTGTATAAAGGAAGAGAGATCTCTTTGCTAAGGAGAGAGAGATTTGGAAGCATGGGTTGAGCTGGTAGCTTCTTATTGTTCTCTTAAACTATGCTTATCAATGATCTCTTCGGAGTGTGTCTCAATGCAAAACAGGCGGGGGCATGGTGCCTCATTGCTCAGCCATGCAAAGCTTTCCTAGAGACTAGTGGGTGCAACCTCAGAAGGTCTGAACAGTGATGTCATCATTTGTTGTCCTGTAGGGAAATAGGCGAGAGAACTGGACTGTGACATTTTAGAGAGAAGGGGAAAATAACATGCATGTCATAGAATTAGGTTCCAGAAGTAAGTGATTAAGATTCCAAATTATATATGGATTTCTGTGGAAATAAAATGAACATTTTCCTTGAGTCAAGGTATAAGTGGAGATGATAATATTGTATGAATTAGTCAGATTACTAAAAATAATTTCTTAGAGCCACACTTTTAGATCTTAGAGGTTTAATATAACAAAAGATGTATTTCTTGCTTCTATCACAATCAAATATTAGTGTGTGACATTTCTACCTGTTACAGGCCTTGTGTTTCACTTCTTGGCAATTTTGTGGTCCTTTACTTGCACGTAGAGAAGGCTCTTCTAGTCTTAACTGCTTTGAACTCAAACTCACATACCTCATATCCACTCACACTCCACTGACCAGAGTCAGCTACATCTTCCCAATCTAGTGTCAGTGAAAGTTGGAAATTAAAGAATGTATGTGGAATACTTGCTGAGTACCAATGATCTCTGTCATGGCGGGTCATTGTGGATATCAATGCATTCATCCCCGCTGAGGGTTCTTAGCAGTGTCCACCTTAACCTTGAACTGCAAGGTGCCATCTGTTTGTTGACATTCCATAAGTTATGAATACGGCTCCTCATAGATTAGATAATCTCTGAAATTGTTTCATTTGTAGAACACATATAGTTTGTCATATAAAAGGGTTAAGCTCATCCAGAAAAGAAAATGGGAAAGCTTGCTTCAATCAGTGGTCCATAGCTGTTCTGAAATGCTCCCAGAAAAATGTTGAAGGCCTTCCTATTTAGGATGAAGAACATTTCTTGATTTTTTTTCTTTGCTACCTTCTACAGGAAATTTTTTCTTATACAGCACTCTTCATAATGCCTGTTTTAGTTCCGAGATTGTTCTTCTATATGGCCAAATCTTAAGTATGCATTATGAAATTGCTCTTTTCGTAAGTATATAGCTTATTATTATTATATATTTATTTTTATTTATTATCTTCTCTTTTTTTTAATTACCATACTGATGATTCAGTCAAACATTCCACCTCCTGTCAAATAGTATCATTGTATAACAGGCATTCTAACAAAGCTTCTAAGTTCATTCAAGAGCTCTGGAGAAACACCTCATAGCAGTTAACTACACCAACATTTGTAAATTTAATATAATAATCCTTTAAAGTTGTATAATTAATGGCAGGATTGATTATATACCAATTATACTGACCATTAGATATCCCCAAAACACCATGTTACCCATTTTCGAACAAAAATGTATTATTGTATGAATTTCTAAAACTAAGTTTAAAAAAGTCCCAACTCCAAACTCTTTTTTTAAAAAAATTATTTAATTATTTAAATCAAATAGTAATTTACTTATTCACACAGGGGTTATAAACACAAAAAGGCAGGATGTGGGGAAGGGAATGACACCAGAGCATAGGTGCTCAGGGGGAGTACAGATACCTTTCAGAACAGGGTATTGGCTGGGTGAAGGTACAGGGGACAGACAGGTCACCATGACTCTGCTTATGATTCACTTGTCCTTATCTAAGTTGGTACTGTCCACTGAGGCTACCTATTTACAAGATCTATGACTACTCAGGCTGGTAAATTTCCACAAAAGCTGCCTGTTTATAATAGCTTATAGCCATCTGTTTCAGTGTTTTTCCACAGAGACCCAAGACTTTGTGTTAGCATGTATGTATGTCAGGCCTATTGCTGATTTTAGACCTATGGCTGATTTTAGGCCTTCAGTGTATAAGCAGGGCTGCCCCTGACATCTCTTCCCTTCTCTAAGTATAGAAGGGCCATGGCGATTCTAATCTTGTGAAGGTAGGGATAGAGGCCTGACCTCCAATAATTAAAGGGGACTTTGTAATGACTCTGGTCCTCCTGTTGTTGTCCAGTGAGGCATGAGGGCCATGCCCATCCCGATGTCTTTTTCCTGGAGAGGGGATACTTTTGACATCAACCCCTATGCAGTCAGGCTTTTCCCTCAGGGAACCCAGGGAAATATTTTTAACTTTTATTTATATTCCCTTGTACTGCTTAGCCTTGCAGCCTAAGCAAGAATTCAGATCGCCAGTCAGAGGGGGTCTGGGTGGCCCCTCTTTGCTTGGTCAACTCCAAACTCTTAACCTCAGTGTATTAACACAGCATCCTGTGTCTACTGCTAACTCCACAGCTGGACAAGGGCTGGGCCACTCTCCTGAACAAATCTTCAAGTACTCACTGTCTTCGACACCCAGGTCACTCCCGTCCTAAAGCTTTGCCTCACTGACATCAAGAGAAGGGCGAGAGAATGTAAAACTTAAGAATAGAGACCAGCAGACAGGCGTGGCACTGTCTCCCTGTAACTTCTGCATTCACGAGGCAGGAGTAGGAGGGTTACCTCAAGTTCTAGGCAACACTGGTTTACATAGTGAGGTCTAGGCCAGTCAGAGCTACATGGTAAGAGCTAAACTCGCAAATCAACCCAACCAAATACAGAGGAATAAACAACAGCATACTTTTAAGTTCAGAGAACAGAGAAGATGTGGGAGAGAACACAGAATACTTATCTGATGAGTCCTCCCTGTCTCTGCCACAACATTTAACCCTTTCTTCCCAATGGGACAGTAGCCCTTGTGTCAACCTCTTTAAATAGCTATGCTAGCAATTGTATTTAATAATTTTCTGGCCACTTGTAAGTTGAGATAATTATAATTTTAGTAGGGATGCCTTTTGTGACCTCTCTTGCAAAGAAACGCGGGGCCAGGTGTCACCTCTCTCTACTGTTGGGGCGTCATGACAAAAAATAAAAAACATGTTGCATTTAGTGCCCTTCTCTTGCACTGAGGAGTCAATCCATTCATTCTATTAAACAACGAGTAGTATAAAAGCCTATTAGCTACAAGTATGTCCTTAAAAGACAGGATCCCCATGTTGTCTGTATGTAGAAATTAACTCGGATAGTGCTTGAAAAAGTACCTGCCTTTCAGAATGCATTTTTTTGCAGTACTTATATGTGATCCAGAAATGTATAAATTCTTACTGTCAATTATGTCTCTGACACATGGGAACAAGACTAAAACATAATGACTAGAAACCATTAAAAATGAATCTGTTGAACAGATGTAGCCTATGTTATATTCATCTTCTAGATTGGGTTAAGCTTTCACTGTTCTGAAACTCTTACCATTTTCTAAACAGGCCAAAGCTTGCCTCCCAGAATCAGCCAAGGATTTTGGGAGTGTATTTATGGAATTGATAGAACTTTAAATCAGAATTATTAAAATGTAGCTATTTTCTCCATAGCCACCCAATTTTAACAGTTGAAGACATTTACAGTTAACTCAAATAAGATTCATTTCCTTATCCCTAAAAACTTTTGGATGTTAAATAGACTGGAGAAATTCTCATGTAATTGTAAGTTGAACACGGAGGGTTTCCATGACATTTGTGTCTTTGATTGGTGCAGTCAGATCTGCAAAGCCTTTGGACTCACACGCATTCTTTTTATTTTTTCACACGCCTGGGGTGTGTATGCATCTCACTCTGGTGCTTCACCCTATCCACCCTGTCTTATCTCCTCCTCCTCCCATTCCAGCAACCGTCAAATGACTCTGGGAACTTCCTGAAGTCTACATCCTCTTTGCAGAGAAAACCTGCTCTTCCTGCCTGTGGAATAAAAGACCATCAACACAATGACAGGGACAGAGGTTCAAGAATATAATTAGATTTTTGTAGTTTTAGAAAAAATAAGTCTAGGTCTATATTTGTGACCAAGGAGCTAGAGTTCTTTGCTGTCCCATGACATTCAAATAAAGAATAAAGCATCATATTTTATACCCTAAATGACATAAAAGAAAACAAAAACAAGTTAGTTTCCCATGTGCAACCTGCACAGTGAAGGCCATTGTTCCCTGGGAACCCCAACTGACACACACCCGCAGTGCTGGATCAACTGGCTAGGCCTCGCTTTACAGGCATGAAGTCACAGCTATGACAGTCTCATCCCTTGGGTGATTTTCCTCTTTGGTTACTCGGAGCTATTTCCTGATGTACTTGATGTACCTGAATTCAAACCTACCAGAAGGAAGGAGAGTTCTTGCTAATAAGCCAATTGTATCCTCAGAGGAGAGACTCTCAAGAAAGTCAAGCAAGCTCTCATAAGCAGATCAGGAGTCACTGACAGAATTTCAAGCAACTGGAGCTGCCTTTAGTTTATTCAATGCAAAGCAGTTATAATGCATATAAAGCAGTCTCTAAAGAGTTTAGCCACTTAGTTATAAAGGCATAGTTTCTGAGATGTCTATATGTATTTGCTGGTATTCTTTGGAGAGAAATGCACACTACCACAGGAACATATCACAGAAAAGCAGAGTAAAGGTTTAAGGAAATAAACCCTTGTTGTGCGCCTGCCCTAGTCATATTTATTACTGAAATCAAACTAAGTCTATTCACAGCTGGAAATAAGCACCCAGTATCCCCTGGCACTGACCACACTCCGGTGACGTTTTCTTGGGATGAGCAGCACTAAGCTTTTGGAAGAAGTTATTCCAATTTCCGTTTTTATTACTCTGTTCTCTGACAAACCCTTCTCCCCCTCCTCCCCTAGATCCTGCATCAAGGAAAGAGTCCTTGCATGGGTCCTACAGGAGCAGGCAGACCCAGAAGGCTTAGACTCCTTGATGTATGCATTACAAGAAAAGAGTCCAAAAGAAGAATCCCCATTAGGGTTTTTTGCAATCTCATTAACACAAACTTAGACTAGGGATCTGACCAGACGGCTCAGTGGGTAAAGGCACATGTTATTCTGGCAAGCTTGCATCCTAGGAACCCACGTGGTAGAAGAGAACTAACTCCTGCAAGTTGTAATGTATTCTGGTCTTCACACATGTGCTGTGAAACATATCATCTCTATGAATATATATATATATATGAATGAATGTATGTATATATGTATGTATATATGTATGTATGTATGTATGTATCACATATACACACAGACAGGGAGGCAGAGAGACAAAGAGATAGAGAGACAGAGATTTTTAAAACGTTGACTCAAACATCTCCATTTGTCTACCACAGCCAAGCACTGAGCCATGAACTAAGAAAGATGATGAGCTCTTTGCTTTGCTGTGTATGGCAGTCATGACTAACTGGTTTGCCTTCCATGTTCATATGTCTGAAGCATTATTATTGCTGTTATTGGTCTGTCTTCCCAGCCTTGACCTTGAAGGATGCTTCCACATTGAAGATTCTGGCAAATGGCAGTGACAGATGCATGGAAGGAACTCCACACAGGAGTAAATCAAGGAGGGGCAACAGAGTATACCTTCCCAGTTCTGACTAATGCAGGCATTAATTAGACTCTTCCAGCAGAGAGATCACCATGAAGAACAGCAGTAGAAAGTCTTAAGGGAGGACAGGCCAAAGGACTGGGCAGATGTCTAAAACCTTTTCTGGAAGGAGGTGTGATCTCCATGCAGTGCTTGGCACCTAGGTTTTGTGTCTGGTGACTAAGATCTTTAGCTCCATGAGGAGTGGATCTAAAGCCAGAGGAAGGAGTCCTACCTGCTGTATGCATATGTCAAAGCCTCTCATTTCTTACAAATGCCTTTGTTATAATTTTTTTTAAAAGAAATTTGGGAAGAGTGCTGGGGAGAAGGCTCACTTGATAAAGTGTATGCTACAACAAAGCTGCAGGTTATGGGTTTCATTCCAAAAACCCATGTAAAAAGTGAGACGTAGTAGCATGTTTGTAAGTCCAGAATTTAGGAGGCAGATTTGGACAGTTCCCAGGAGCTCAGTGGTCAGGCATCCTAGTCTAAACCAGCCAGTGCCAGGTTCCAGTGAAAGACCCTGTCTCAGAAAACAAGATAGGTGATTGCTGGGGTAGACACATGATGATGACCTCTGGCTTCTACATGAACATGGACTCACGTGCACTGCAAATGCACACAAATTCACACATGCACACTCACACACCAACACACACGCTTGCACTACAGGAAATCTGTGATGTAAACAAGCTTCTCCATTATAAATATTCATTTTTTAAACTATGCTTCAGGAAACACCTTTCCGTTTGTCAGTGAGGAAAGTCAATGGTCTCTATGAAAGAACAGGCTGTGGATTGTATTTGGGATTCTTCGAAGCCAGCTGCATTTTTATATCTGGTGTGAAACAATAGATATGTTTATTTGTGTCTGAAGTGTGTAACTGGTCGTACACTGTCTGGTTCTCCTGAACAAAGGAAAGTTAAGAAGCCAACAGGCTTGCACATTTCTCTTGGGGAGCCAGGCTGCTACCTCTGAGGTTCTGGCATCTAAGAAGTTTGCAAAGCCAACACTCATCATTGGTATCACAGCCACCCACTCCATCTGTGCAGTTCAGACCTAGAAAGCCCGCACTCTAGCACACTGCCATCTTTTGACCAAGAGAAGCATAGCAAGCAGAGGAAGAGGAAAGCATGGAAAATCTTTTCTGTTTCTAGCAGAAGCCTATTAAACCCAAGCATTGCCGAAGCTCCACTGTCAAAAGCTCCCTGAACTCAACACCAAGGAAGTGATGCTCCATGAACGTCACAAAAGTAACTGAGTCCTTCTGTCCAGGCTGGAGTCTCTGCTCTTAAATCGGCCCCTGTGTTAACATTGCTAAAAGCCCTTTCATGCAGAAGGGGACAAATGAGCAGCTAAAGGGAATAGACAAATGGGAAAGATGATGTAATGTAATTAAATAGACAACCCCGTGTCAAATAACTTAAACTTCTGTGACTCTCAATACTTCCAGCTATTTTCATGGCTTTTAATGCTTATCTCTTAGATTTTAAGTTAATAAAAAACTGAAGCTATTTTAAACGCTCCCGAATCTGTTAGTATCTAGGTCACTTTCTTGAACAGGGGATTCTGATCTCTGGTGAGTGAGAGATCTTTTGTTTGATTTTCACAAGCATGGCAGGTATAATTATTCCTGTGACAGAGATATTGTTGATGATGATGTCGATGATACTTAGAGAGGTAAACTTAGATTCTTACCGTAGCATAACTTTAGAACATGTGACTACATGTGATTACATGGGTCTCTTTTCATTTTAATTCTTAATCACAATTATGGGATAATCTTTACTCAGAATAGAATTATTTCTTCTCTAAACACCAGCATACACAAATCATTCTGATGTGGATAATTGTCAAACTATTCTAAGGCTTTAAGGCTGATTTCACTTTTCTATTTGTATAAATAGTATTTGTCTTGTTTTTTCTTCCATAAGTGCCCAGTTTTGTTTTCTGTTTTTCGTTGCTTTTGCTAGATACTTGATTGTTATGAGATGAATACTAAGTTCTATGGCTGGAAGTAAATAATACAATGCATTATATGCAGACTATTCCACGCCTCTTGTTTCTCGATCTTTATTTGCTATAATCGCATTCTTCTTTCACGTCTTAGACAACACTTCAACCCTCAGCACGTCAGACAGATTCTGCTGCTTAACAAGAACAGTGAAAACCACCCTTAAGAAAGTAAAACTTTGTTAAGAGGCATCTAACTATTGCTAAAACTTTTTGTCACTTAGCAACCACAAAAGAACATACTCTTTTATAGGCAAAGGAAAGCATTTTCCGGATACCACTGTTGCAAATGTATTTTAGATAAAATGACTGTCAATGAATAAGTAAATGACGGGCCTTGAGCTTTCTTTTACTACTGAACCAACTCTATTCTACCAAGGTAAAGACTGGAAAAAACCAAATTCCTCCCTCTTGATTGGCCAATTAGAATAAAAACGAGAAATATCTCAAAGTTTCATGCTTGTTTTATAGAAGCTTTTGAATGTTTCGGTTTTACATTGTTTAAGGAACATTACTTCAGTTCTGAGTTTTACACCTTTGTCCCTTGGGGAAGGCAATATTTCCTTCACGTGAACTGTCAGGTGGAGGGTGACTAATCTCTTACTGTGCTTCGAGGTCTGGGAAGCACTTTCGTACTCCTTATCTCCCTCGACCGTTCTCCTGCCCTATGGAGCTGGCAGAGATTGCACTGTTATCTCCCCTTTGCACGTGAGAGAAATGAAACTCATGGGCCTTCTTCGGCTCACCTAAGTCAGACAACCGGTAAATAGTCAAATCAAACAATGAACTTAATCCTCAGACAACAAATCCAGCAACTCACAATGCTGAACAATAAAAAGAGGATAACTTGCAAACAGCAAAAAAACTACTACTTTCATGAAAAATTTGATTTGTGTTAAATAAATTTAAAATTACAAGCTAAAATTAGCAGTTCCATGGATTGGATTATGTGTGTAAATACATATGTTAAAATCATACACTTGGGTCAATGAGATGGTACTGTAGAAAACTGTACTTGAAGCGAAGTCTGATACCCTGAGTTCTGTCGCAGAGACTTTCATGAGAGAAGGAGAGAACTAACTCCTCCAAGTTCCTCTCCGACCTCCACTTTCATGTGCACTCGTATGTGTTTGCAAATATATGCACAGAATGAACAAATAAAGTGTATTTAAAATGCAAAAGTGCAATTTTAAATATCAGGAAAGGTATATATGGGAATAGTTATTCACAGTTAGTGTGCCTGTGTGCTTTAATACTGACACAGGCTTCAAGAGTACAGATATTTTAATTCTACTATCATATAAAAATAATCAGATACATTTTAATTTTAAAAAGTTATGATGACTATATGTGTGTTTCAGTGTGGGCATGAGTGTGTACTGTGGCATGTGTAGAAGTTAGAAGACAACATCACAGATTGGTTTTGTCTTTCTGTTTTTCCTGGAATTCAGAGCTTGAATCCAAGTATCCAGCTTGGCATGGCAAGTGCCTTCACCCACTGAACCACTCCACTGACCCTCAGCTGGTTTGGGGCCAAGGGATACTAATCTGATATTATTTGATCATTTTCAGCATTAGGTGTTAAGAATTGTTTTTTAGGTAAAGTAGTATGTAAACTACTATATTCAATTATATTCTAAATATAACATGAACAAAATTAGATTTAAGATGTATTATTAAAAGTGTGGTCTCAAATTGTGATGTCTTAGTCAGGAGCTTACCCTGGATCTGTCCTTATAGAATGGAGAAGATAATGGGATACTTTTAACTGGCTTGTGAAAAGGGTTAGGCTAATCGTATATACAGGGTCTTGACCCTATCATATGGTAAATATGAGGTAAATATGACCTTTCTCTGGCATGTACTGCATCAGTGTTAGTCATACTATTGTTTTGACACAAAGATGCTTTATTATAAAATTTAATACATAAAAGAATCTTTCCTAGCACTATATCTGCTTCATCCAAATTATTTATACTAATAAAAGATTGAAAAGGCCCTGTGTTCAGACTGAGTGTGTTGAGATATAGGCTGAGATACTTAATTAATAAAAAGACAGATGAACCAAAGGAATACTCAGCTGCAGCAGGGCCATTGAAGTCGGCAGTGTGACTGTGTTTTATGGCCCACAACCCTCACTCTGCCGCTTGTAAGATCGGCACGCTTGACTGTTGTGCAGTACTGGCAAGCATATCCTCCACCTCGGAATGAATTCTTGCCTGCACAGAGTTTATTGCTTCCAGAAAAGGAGTAATGGAATTCCAGCTAAAGAGGAGGCAGGTGGCTGGAAGCTTTGATGAAGCTAAGGAGCAAGCAGTATAGGTATCAGGAACTAGAAGAGGTGGGAGAAGAGAAGATTACAGACGGAGAAAGGAATCCCATGTTGAAACAATGTGGGTGGGACAGTGTTGAATGATGCTAAAGCCAACATGATGTGGATGTGAGTGGGTGACCGAGGAGAAGGGAAGAAGGACACAGAGAGAGTAGGCTGAAGGGAGAAAGAAAGAGAGAGAGAGAGAGAGAGAGAGAGAGAGAGAGAGAGAGAGGGAGGGAGGGAGGGAGGGAGGGAGGGAGGGAGGGAGGAAGGAAGGAAGGAAGGAAGGAAGGAAGGAAGGAAGGAAGGTAGGAAGGAAGGAAAGAAGAAAGGAAGGAAGAACAAAGTCCTGAAGAATCCCAGCAACTACAGATGTGGAGGCCCATCAGAAATGCGATTAAGCAAGGGGATAGGCCCCAGAGGTAAGAGGAAAACAGAAGTTATAGAAGTGAATAGAAGAAATTATTTCAAGTCAAGAATCTCACAAAAAGCTAGTAAGAACAACTCTGGGAAGGCTATATTGATTTTGTGAGCTCAGCTTTAGCATTTTTAGAGCAGTCTTTTCTTTTCATGAGTCAGACTGGGCATTGTCCTTTCAGACTCCCAGCCAAAGGCTAGAGTTAAAAGTAATCCCACTAGTGAATCTATAGGACTATCAAGCACCTATAACATTTACCTTTCTCTGGTTATGCTAGGGTTACACATACTTTCATTAATACCCTGTGGATCGCTCCTTCATTTTCTGTATTAGCTGGGACACTTGGGACCTTATCAGCTGCGATGGCGAGCTGCACCTGCTCCTCTCAGCGCTTTAGTCGCCACAGGAGTTGCTGCTTAAATCACTTCCTTCACTTTATTACAAAACCTCCATCACTCTAGGGGACAAGGCAGTACCCCTTCTGCGATAGCGCTTTCCCTTCCCTGTTCCACTTACCGCCACAAGCCAGGGTAATCATAACGTAAGAGAACTGGAATGTTACAGTGATGCAATAGCCAGAGAGCTAACAACACTCGGGTGCCAAACACTCTCCAACCGCTCTGGATACATCACATGGTTTGATCTTCCTGACAATTCTGTGAGGTAGTTTAGTCTGTTATTTTTTTTCCCCATTATACAATCAAAAAACTTAGGCTCAAAGAGATTCAATAACTGACAAAGTCTTCTTGTAGCCCTTAGGCTACAAACCATTAATTAGACTTCAGGCACGCATGCTCACTCTTGTAAAGGCAAAACACACCTATAAAGGAGAACAGATGAACCCTTAAGCCAGCTCTTATTAAATCACTGTGACTTTGTTGATGATTGGCTTTTAAGGTCCCTATGAGGACAGAGTGTGAAAATATGTTAGGTGATAAAGGCCGGGACTCTGCTCACCTCCACATCTGGGGCCTCTTCTGGGAACTCCCTTGTACTGGAGGTTAAACTCATTACAGGAAATTCCTAAACATTGAGGTGGCTTTACAGCTATAAGTCTTAAGGTGGCAAACTAGGAATAAACACACGTCCAGACATAACGATTTTGATCTGGCTGTCTAGCTGACTGGGAGTCTGAGACGTTCTTGCTTCAGGAACAGTCTTCATTTTCATTACAGGGAGCTATGCCCATATTTGGATATAACAGTGAACCATCTCCAGAGATGGCAATCATATTTAATTATTAAAACTCTCAATAAGACACCCACCAATAATATTGTAATGATGTTAAGTATATAAGCGTAAGTGGTATAAATCTATATGTTTCAATCACAAAAATGTATCATATTGTCTTTGATTTCTGCCATCAATTTCCATTGGCTAGCTCTTTTGAGTGTTAGGTTAAATGGAATAAAAGATATTACTAATGAGCTGCAGGATGCCCAGGTTTATTCTCATATTGAAAACATCATTTTGCCTTCATGAATACTATTCAAAATGTATTAAAACTATGAAGAAGCCCTGGATCTCTATATTTTGTTTAGCTTTACAATCCGTGCTCAATGATTGTTACATTGAAACATTCTAGAGATTGAGTAACATGGTGAATACTGTAGACCCTGTTTGCCAACACCCTGTAGATTGAGAGTAAGACAAATAATCGTATCTCACGAGTATTGTGGTGAGTTAGGCAAAACACGAGTTGCTATGGAAGTGTGTGGAAAACAATGGCGTTATTTGAAGTAGTTATCAAAAGGGGAAAATCCTTTTTTCCCTTTACTCCTCATGAGTGTGACATTTCTCCTAAGGAATGTTTGCTCTAGAGAAAACGCACTGTTAAGAGCTCTTTAGCCTCTCTCTACCCTTGCCAGATGATCAGCTCTTCAAAAAACTATTGTCTGGGACTGAGAAAGACACAGGTGTGTGAGAAGCAGAGAGTAACGGGATGGAAAAGGTGGGTAAGAAGCTGTGACCTCTGGGTAGAACAGCAATCATGGCTGCCAACAGTGGGTGATGCATCCACTTTCAGGGCACAGGAGGGGTCAGGAACACAGGACAGCACCTTAGGGCTCCTGGCTGCTGAAGAATAATAATCAGGATATTTTCTACCTCGTGGGAAAAAAAGAAAAGGAGAAAAACAAACAAATAGCCCATTTATTAGCCAACGAGACTCCAAAAGGAAGACAGAGCGCTGAAGTAAGAAGGATTTTGAGAGAAATGGTTTTATTCACTCGTGTAGTCAACAAACATGAACATTTACTATATCTTCAACCTTATGCCAATCATGAGGGAGGAAACAATGTCAGTTGGGCAGTTACTCTAAAATACTTCCCAGAAAGACAAGCTGGTCAACATTCAAATGAGAATATTAGCAAATAATGCAGGTCCCAAGGCTAACAATGATGTTGGGCCTGGGTTTTTTATGTTAAAATAACTTGAAACAGAAGAAAAGGGCTAAAAGTAAATACGGCAGGTGTTTGCAGTTGTTAGCATGGTTAGTTCTAGCTGTGACTTCTGAGTGTTTATTATACTGTTATCTGTATTTTCTGTATGCAATTATGTTGCAATAAAATGTATGTGAAAATAAATACCCACATGCTTCGTAAGTATGATAAGGTGATTCTCTCTCATTACCAGAGTTTTTTAAATTATTCTTTCTACTTTAGAGAATAACCACTGAGTTCTTACAAAAAGACACCAACTCTAAAAAATATTCAACCTTCCGGCCACACTATTACAGAAAGAATACTTCTCTAAAAATACTTCACTCCTAAGTTAGAGAGGAAGCTCAGAAATGAATAAGGTGTGCTGTTTGCATATTCACAGAAGTCAGTTTTATGATTTGTAAATATAGAAAAAAATTACTCATTCATAAACTCAAGGAAGAAATGCCTTTCCGTGACTATTCTGTTCATGAGATCATATCTCCATGTATCTGCTACATATGAGACAAGTTATAAAATTTATATCTCAAGGGAGGTGGAAGAGAATGTGAGGTGGTACAGGCCAAACCTAAGAGCTCAGAGAGCCTTGGTGGGTAGGAACCACTGAAAGTCAGGTTTATTCTTGGCGTGGGAAAGAGAATGCATTCTTTCACGGATCTTTGGATGGTACCATGGTTTCACTGTTCCTTCTGACCGTACTGGAAACAAGTTTCACTGCAGATATAATAGTTAATGACAGACAATGGAGAGAGAAGAGGGTGTGTCGCTGTACTTAACTCTAATGACAAGAGTGCAGGCTGCTATTATAGCATGCGTTAAAACTTTCATCTCTTCAAATTGCTATTTTCGTGCAGCAAACTTAAATCTCTCAGGCAACAGGACAAGGCAGCATGATATTAGCGCTGTAATTTCTGGCACTAGTCAAATACTAATGACTAAGAAAAGCACCCTCACCCAGAAAGTGCCACCTCTTCCCTGGTGGGTGAGAATGTGAAAACAGACATTCCTCAAACATCTAATCTCTGTGTCCACATGGAAAGGGTTCAAATAGTGAGTTTCTTCTATGTGAGTCTGCCTGGGAGACAAAAACGAGGCAGCGTGAACTAAAGTTTTCTTTAAGGTAATTTTATTCAAAAGAGAGTGTCAGAAAAGCAATTCTCTGCATCTAGTGAACCATGCCATTTGTTCAGGGCACTGGTTGAACCTGAGGGCAGGACTTTGAAACTCCAAACTCTAACTTATCTTGAGACTGAGAACATTGCTGTAGTGTTTAACCATGTCCAGCTTCTTTGGATGTTCTCAGCCCTACAAAAGACTCCTAAGAGTGGAGGGAAATGATGGGGCCCGGAACCACAGCATTTGGCTGTGAAGTGCAGCAGTCTCCCCTGGAGATAAATATCCCCGTTGGTCAGGTGGTCACTCACTTGACCTACTCTTCCATTGTAAATATTGATACTGACCTTCTTTCTCTTGTTAGACCTAAGTTCTTTGATGATTAAAACCTGTATCCTCAGCCTGCAACACTTCTTCTAGACAGTGCATATATAGTGTACCTTCATACTAGACTCATGATATTCATGACATTCATGATATTCATTGATATTTACAAGAATATCAATCTTGTGAGGACAACCTGGAGGATTTGATCATAATGCTCCTGGTTTCTTGATTGTATCCATTTTATAAACCAATAGGAGGAAGACAGTAGAATGGAAACCAAGGAATTGAACAAGAGACTGAGACTATCATAGGCAGGGTATTCATTCAGGCACAGCTCTGGGCAGCCATTCCTTTGTTTAGTAAGGGCCTAGTTTTATGTCTAAAGCTGGGAAGTATTTTAAAATGTACTAAAACAGTGTCATATGAGGTCTGAAGAGTTTAAATGTTTAGTAATTAAAATGTATCTCATATATACATTTTTTCTTGTTGCTCAAATACATTTTATTTCTGACTAAGACTCATCATGTTGAGAATATAATTTAAATTATGGTTATGAATGATTTTTAAAAACAAATAGTGAGCTTCTTTTCCACTAACAATGAGAATACTTGTAGCTAGAGAGATGGATCAACGGTTAATAACACTTGTTGCTCTTCTTGAGTGCCTATATTCAATTCCTAACACCCACATGGTGGCTCACAGTTGTCTGTAAATCTAGTTTCAGGGCATCCAGTGCCCTCTTATGACCTCCACAGGTACCTGCCATGCACATGGTGCACAGACATACATTCAGGCAAACTACTTATACACATAAAAGAAACAAATACATTTAAATGTTAAAAAAGAATATTCAGTATGTATATGTATGAGCTTAACATTCTGAGCCTTTTTCTTTGTTGCTCACTAGATAGCACCACCCTGAAGTCTGTAATGCCTAATGACTATCTTCCTTATGACTGTGCAATCATGATTTTCCTAAAAGGTTTCAAGCTACATTAACAAGCAAATAAAAAAGATGCCCATTTTTGTCCCATTATTTGCAACTACAGAACATGTTGTTCATTAACTATGTATAACCTCCTAGGACAAGGGTGGGGACCATAATTTTTTTTTAAAGTGATTATATGCTTTAGAAATTAGGTTATCACTTGTGCCCTCCACAAACAGTGGGAGAAAGGAAAGAAAGAAAGAAAGAAAGAAAGAAAGAAAGAAAGAAAGAAAGAAAGAAAGAAAGAAAGATGAAATATAAGAAAGATGAAAGATAAGAAAGGAAAGAAAGGGAGGAAGGAAGGAAGGAAGGAAGGAAGGAAGGAAGGAAGGAAGGAAGGAAGGGAGGGAGGGAGGGAGGGAGGGAGGGAGGGAGAAAGAGGGAGAGAGAGAGAGAGAGAGAGAGAGAGAGAGAGAGAGAGAGAGAGAGAATAGACAAGCAAGTCAATGTCAACAATCCCTGGCAGACAAGGATCAGGAACTCCAAGTACTGTAAGAAGTCAAGAGAGGGTGAGCTCATTAGCTCATTAGGCTGGGTTCTTTGAGGAAGACTTCCTAGAAGGGGCAGGGTTAGAACTGGGCCTAGAAAACTAAGTACAAGTGTGAGAGGTGAGGAGAAGAGAGGAGAATTGTTCAGGTCAAGGGAATATAACGTGTTCCAGTATAGATTCTCTACAGAAGCCCACTTCAAACCAGATTTAGAAAACACTTTTTGTCCCTACTGTCTTTGAAAAAGATCTAGGGTTTGTGAGTCTGTATACTGAGAATTGCTTCCTTCACTCTCAGATATGATTGGAGGCAAATGTCTGAAACACGAGTACTCTCTGTTGGCTTCCTCTCCCAGAAGGTCTTCCTCTGGAGTGGGGCTCAGACACTCCAAATTATCTCCCACCAACATAGCAGTTCTGCAGAATTCTGGTATATGTGCCTCTAGTCGAGACCATTTTGCATGACTTTAGATAAGTCTGTCTCTGACAAAAAAAGAAATGTGACCAAGAGGGAAAAGCACTCCTCTTCTCTTGTCTCATGATCCTCTTCTCTTGTCTTGTGAGGCCCTAGTACCAAGTTGGTTGAGAGATGGAATATAAACACTAACAACGCAACAGGTGAGAATATAAATACTAACAATGCAACAGGTGATGAGCTACACGGAGAAAACTCTGTAAGAAAGCTCTGAGGTGCTTCTGGAAGGAGAAATGGATACAAGGAGTCAGAAACCAAGATGGCATACATACACAGACCCATGTGTCCTTAAAGAAAGCACAAATGATTGCTAAAACAAATTACCTGCTTTAAAGACTTGTTTTTTGTTTTGTTTTGTTTTGTTTTTTTTTTGGCCAAGGACCCACCCATGATGTATCCAAGCCTCCTTGAATTTTTCATCCTCCTGCCTTAGCCTATAGGCTGCCAGCTTAAAAAATGAATGACCATTCTACCAGATCTACTTTAAAAATGATGCACCAAGTCACTATTGGAAGAAAGTACTTGGACTACACCACTGCAGTGTCCAATCTCGGCTCCCATTTCTGATCATTCTCCTGCTAGGGATTTATTTTTTATTTTTTATTTTAAGGAAATTGGAAAATGGAGTAGAGTATGGGATACAGGCTGTTGCTTAGAACAGTGTGAAGAAATCTTTTCTTGGGAATTCCCCAGGTTTCTGAAAGACTAGAAATTAGGTGGCTGATTCACACACTCATTAACAATAGGGAGAATGCTCTGAGATTCCAATCCATCCTAAGTCTACAAGAGCCTCCCTAATGCCTGGTCTTGCAAAATACCTCTGAAATTTCAGGGGTGTTTACTGGCATTTGTTCTCATCAGATGCTAATACACCTATGTCATAGGAATTTGTTTATGCACCATGGATATCGGCATAGTTTGTTTTGAAGTGCAAGCAGTATTATTTAAGTAACATGGAACAGTCAACTCAGACGATGTAGCATGTTGACTTTTGTTGTCTACCTTTTTAGTTTCAACTTTCAGACAAGCTAATTTACTATGAGGTCTAGGTCGAAACTGTGCATGAGGACGTGTTCCTATAGTGCACATTTGTGTTCTCTGAAAAATCTCTCTGGACTCTGATTAGCCAAGGTGGGTGTACCCTCCAGACTTGGTACATATGAACAAAAGGCCATGAGTCCTCTCTTTATAGTGTTTTTTTCCTCCCTTTGTAAACAAAGCACTCTGGGTATCTATTCCTGTCTCATTTTCATATTTACAATAACATTTCATAAACATGAAATTTGTCCATGAAATCATTCCAATCTCCATCCTATCTTTAACATACTTCCCATTTGGTTTGAATCATTTGGGGGAACAGATTTCTCTAAAAATTTTGCAAAAATTCTGTTTTCTCTCTCCATCCCCAATTCACAAATATTTCAAATACTATTTACAGTTGTTCCAGGTTCTGTGCTTCCTAAGCCCAAAGTTACTCCAGTGCTCTGGGTGTTGGGAAAACTACATGCTTTATTTCCCATTGCATGTTCCTTTGTACGAAGATGTCTATGCCATGTGTTTCCTTTAGCCGACCTTGCCAACAATCTCCATTGACGGCAATGGCACAGAGAAAAGCAAATAACTCATTTGTCTCTCCTGGTAGTCTTTTGTCAAAGAAGGGAATAATTTGAATTTCACTTTCTGCAACTTATATAATGCTAGGCAAGAAAACAAACATTGGGCTAGTGACATCTAAAGGATATTAGATTGAGGGGAAAAAAGAGCTGAGCAAATGAAATTGAAAAATAATAGCAAAGCCTGAATATTTAAATTAGCCAAATCTTAGGGGTGGCCATAAGGTTTGCCTTCCCTCTTGTTGGTAAACTATTTCTTGGGTGTCCTCGTGTTTATTCAGTGCACTGTGTACACATGGAGGCCAGAGGAAGACATCACATGTGCTGCTCTGTTGCAGAGTCTCTGATTGAACCTGGAGCTCTGCTGGTGACTAGAAAGTTCCAGTGATTTCTGTCTCCCTGTCCATAGTGCTGGGGTTGCAGGTGATTGTGGAACACTTTATGCAGATGCTGGAGTTTTGGATTCAGGTCTTCATGTTTGCACAGTTACCACTGAACCATCTTTCCAGCCCCATCAACAACACATCACTTTTTTTTTTCTATAAATAATGACTAACGCTTACTTATTAGCATGTGCTAGGAGCTTTAATTACCAAAACCCTTTTGAGAAGTAGGTACCACCAGCTACATTATCCAAGTAAGGAAGAAAAAGCTCACAGACATTTTACAGCTTTCCCATATTGGCATAACTAGAGGCATGAGGCCCGATCTGGAATTTTTAGTGACCGCATTTTTGTATGACTTCAATCCATTGTGGGTGCTGTGATAGTATAACCCTTCTTTAAAAAGTCAAGAACAACTAGGGAACAACTCAGTCAGATGCTCATAGCCTGTCTGATACTTATGTTTGTTGGTTTCCATAACCAACATGCTCTACAGCATCAGCTGCTTTCTACATACAGATGTGAATTTTATATATATGTGATCTCTCCTAACTGCTGAAGCATCTCCAGTCATTCATCTGAAACCACCAGCTCTTCACCATGTCATGTGCATAATGGTAGCTCTAAACAAAGTTGTTCTTTGTCAAGCACATAAGGATCCTACAACTTCTCATCCATCTGTTACACGTGGATTTCAAACGTAGCAGAGATAAAGTCCTCTGAACTTTCCACGGCAGTATTTTGAACTGGAAAGGAATAAAACAAGCTCTGTATGTTTCTTTGATTGTATTGATTTTTTTTTCTGATTTTAGAGTTAATTTTTTTAAGGAGTTCACAAGTTTACTAATCACTTTCTCTGTAGGGGAAGGGTGGGTATCTACAGCTGAGACTTCATAGGAAAGACATATGTGATCTCACAACATATCATTTACCTGCATATCACCCCATAACTGAGAGGTAGTGTCATTTTCTATGACAAGAGCTGTGTACATCAACAACTGCTGGTTGATACTTCTGTATGACTTCATGTTTCATATACCACACAAAACCTCAAATTTAACATAGCTTTTTAGTGATGATAGCAAGCCAAACTTGCTCTGATCTACAGATTATTAGAGGGATTAAATAAATTATGAACAACTTGTATCTATTTAAGAGTTAAAAATCTAATTGCATACTGAAGTGGGCAAAGAGGAACACAAATCAATGCAATCCTGTAGTAGTAGACACATCCTTATTCACCAGAAAGAACAAACATTTATTCAATGAGACAATGCTCATGGTTCCTGGGAACATGGAATCGTCATTATTCTGGTTAATTGCCTGACCTGAGGCAGTGTGATCATTTCATCTCTTCTGGCTTCATTATCTTCACTTAAGAGATGGTATTCCCAAACAAAACAAAAAGCCAAACAAACAAAAGACAATAAAAACAAAAACAAAACAAAAAAAATCATGTGTTAGGTGATGCCAGTAATCAAACTTTAGCTAATTGAAGAAATATATTCAAATATAAGGAAATTACCTTCTTTCCAATTGCATCTTCTTTCAAAAATGGGCAGAAATTTCTCAGTACAGGGAGATAAAACAGCTAATTTAGTAATAGAAGAGCTAATACTATTTCACCTTAAGCACCTGTTAAATCTTCATCAAGCCTATTCATCAAGTGTGGGTGCAAAAGAACAGCTAGCAACTTGGCCACTTTTCAGACATCATCTATGAGGATGGAAGGACAAAGTTTTGGCATTTGCCTTGAAATGTCAAAGTAGCTTCCTTTTCCTGGGTTATATCGAATCAAGGTGTTGACTTTGGATTAGGTAATTATGACTACTGTGATTGCAAAATAAAAAACAAAGTTTTTAAAAAGTATTCTGTTAAGTTAAACACTTAAAAGAAAATAAGGATAAAGAAAACAAACCTTTTACCAATAATAGCTGGAACTAGCCATCTACCATAGTACACGGCCTTCTGAATTCATACTCATGCTATGGTGGTTCTGGGGTTATCTACTGAAGGCCGACTCGGTTAGCTTTCCCAGTGATCCAATCTCATATATTTGCAAACTAACTTCAGAAGGTAGGTGACAGAACAGATAAATCAAGAAATACATGAACTTAATTCACTAAGTAGGGCAATGACCAAGTGAAGGGAAGGCTAGGTTCATACAGAGTTTACTGTATGTGGAAACCTGTGTAGTTACAGTTTGGAGTTCTGGAAAAGTCCTGACTATCCTACATTTTTACTCCAAACTAGACATGCTGTTTGGAAGTCTAACCTGTGGATGTCATTGTTTTTGGATTAAAGATTACCTTATTGAATATCTTATACTCCTTTGTGACAACTGATAACAAATTGATTTTCTATGCATTTTGAGGCTCACGGGAGAATGAAGGATTTCAGAAGGATATGCTGAAGGAGGGGATGGACTGTAGACAACACATTTGCTTTCTATTTTTTCCCATAATTCCTTTATAATTAAGCCTTATCATTTTCCCTGAAGCTGATGCTGAAAGATAAAGTGAGGAAGATCATTGTAAAAGCAGGAGCTTTAACACCCTACAATATGAATAATGCTAATAGTTTTAGAGTGTTGTGTATGACAGAGCACTAAACATATTCTACGTATCATTTAATTTTCAAAATAATTGTATGGAGATTAACTATTTGTATAAATTGTAATGATTCCAGCTACCAGAAATAGAGTTAGGTCCAATTCCTAATGATATGAATAATGAAAGAGAGCTATTATTTCAAATAACAAGGCCAACAGATTTGGGTGGTTCTAAAGCAAGGTGAGTCGCCTGTCCAGTGATTACATCATGGTTCTTCTCAGCCTTCACCCTGCCCTCATGGCTCTACTGAAGGATGCCAGCTATGGTTACAGAACAACACAAACTTTTCTAAACATCAATGCCTGGAGCAAGGCTCAAACAACAGAACTATGACCAACCACATACCTTAGATCTAGAATGTCCTCCAAAGATCTATATTTGCTAAAGACTTGGTCCTCACCTCAGCCTGTGACAATATTTAAGGAAGTAAAGTTTACAGGAAGTAGGAGCTTTCAGGTCCCTGATGATATGCCTGCAAATGGGGTTTATGGGATTCTGGGTCTGTTCCTCCTTCTCTTTTATTTATGAACATAAGGTAATGGATTTCTTTGCTGTCTGTTATCATGTGGTCGTGTCTTACCTCAGGCTCAAAATCAAAGGATACAACCAGTGATAGACTGAACCATTTAAAGCTGAGAGTTGAATTAGCATTTTAGTTTTTATAAGTTGGGTGGCTCAAACACATATTACGGTAATAGAAAGCTAACACCACCTATTTTAAGAAAGGCTTTGAAGGATGTTATCATTTGGATGTTGAATGTCTTACATGTAATTATCATAGCCTATAGGATGTGCAAATGGGATGGGTTGTTGAGAACCTTTAAAGGTAGGGGCTAGTAGGGAGTTTTAAGTTATTGGGTATGTGCTCTCAAAGGAACTGCAAAAATGTGCTGTCATTTGCTTTCACTTGAAATGTGAATATTTCTTCTCATATGTATTTCAGTATTTGGTACCATTGTCCATTGTCTGCATAAGAGATTCAACCAATAGGGCTACTCACTCTAGAACTATGAGCCCAAACTTTGAGCTAAATAAAACTTTTTTTTATAAATATATTAGTTAATTCAAAGATCTCAGTGTGGTTACATAAAACTCACTTATATAGAAAAAGAATAGAAAAAAATTATATTTTATACCTGGATTTCTTAGAAGTATGTCATTATTGAAAAGTAAAATGGTTGATGGTGACTTGTATTTAAATGGACTTGTATGTAAACTTAAATCTTGTATTTAAATGGAAATAATTAAAGATACATTCATAAACATGCATGCACATGTATACAAATATGAATGCATCAAAATTATTAGATTAATAGGTCTATCTAATTGGAAGAAATAAATATTCTGGCTATACACATTTTGACTGAAATGAAATTCTAAAAACTTGAATTCAACTCTTGACTACTTTTCCAATAAAATTTATCAAAGTAAAGAGACTAGAGATACCTCCCCCAAAGAATTGAAAATGCAATGCACATAAGCAACTGGTAGGAGGGAAACAGTTTTATTTTTATTTTTCTTCCTTTCATTTGATTTCCATCTTTATTCCTTCTCATCTGTAATTATAAGCAAAAAAAAAGAAACAAAAAATAGATTCTATGTTCAAGTGGAGACTCTTAAAATATTTATATTTATTTTATATGTATGGATGTTCTGCATATACATATATATACTATGTGTGTACAGCATTCTGTGGGGACCAGAAGAAAGGCATCAGATCCCTTGGAACTGGAGTTACAGACAGTTGTGGAATTGAAGTCAAAAGACAATTTTGAGCTGTTGTGTGGATGCTGGGAATTGAACCTGGAGCCTCTGGGAGAGCAGTCAGTGCTCTGAGCTGCTGAGCCATCTCTACTGTCCCATGACAAATAGAACATTATTAAAGCCATGTCAGAGAATCTAGAAACTAGAGCACAAGAATATAGATGAGTTTTAACACTAAATTTATATGTTTCATAAGGCTACTGGTGGATCAATTTTATTTTATTTTTCTAGAAATTTGATTGGCTGTTTTTTATTACTATGGTGATACATTCAAGGATGAAAATATTTACATGTAATTTATTGCTATCAAAGTAATTTTTAAAGAAAATGAAGAAAAAGCTTTCATAATTATAACATGTACCACTCTTTAAGTATCAAGAGGAAATTTTTTTAAAAAAATTATTATAATTATTAACTAAATAACAGTTGTGTGTGATATTTCACATCTGATTACAAGTAAGGGAAATAGTAGATAACAGAATTAAAATTTTGTTGCAAAATGCAAAACACATTATAAACTGAGCTCATCAAAGATAAAAAAGTGACTTGAGACATTGATGTCCAGAACCTGAGCAGATCATATGTCTAAAGACAGTATGCTTACATTCTATCCTAAAACTGGTTTGCATTTATTAATCCAATTTTTCTACAAGGGAGTATGTGCCTTGCTATCACCAAAGGAATGTGATCCAGGGAGAGACTATACACTAATCCTTCTCAGAAAGTGAGTCAGACATTGCATCTGTGCAGAATACAAACATGAAACTGCTGTTGCTGAAATATGACCTACTTAAATGTGCCACCTGTGGCGATGCAGGGAATCAGGTAAATTTGCATGTCCCGTGAATCTTGGAAGATGTTCATCTATGATCTTTATTTGTGGCTTTTAAACACGATACATTTTTAGGCTATTGCCGAACAAAGTTGATGATCGCACTGGTTACCTTCCTTTTTCTGTGAGCCAGTACATGACAGAGCAACTTAAGGAAGGTGGGATTTATTTTGGCTCATGCTTTGCAGGGTATTGACCACGATGGTGGGAACATAAGGTGAGTAGAAAAGCTCAGCTTATAGTTGTAAGAATTTTCAGCAGAGGCTCTGCATATGATGCTAAACAAAAAGAATAAAGCTTGAATCAGATTAAATATGGTAATCACCTCCAAGATGCACTTCCAGTGACCCACTTTTGCAAGCAAGGCCATAATTCTCAGGGTTCCTCAATCTTCCAAAACACCACCACCAGCAAGTCTCTAGGTGTTCAAACACATAAACTATGGAAGCCATTTTACATTCAAATCATACCATCTTACCAATGTTCCTGACAGGCTCGTGGCTATCTCCTAATGAAAAATACATCCAGTTCATTGGCAAAAGAGTTCCAACACTGTTCAACAGACTAATGTTGTAAGTCTGAGATTCAAGGTAAGCTCTTATGGGGAGCCTTCATAATGTCAAAAGCAAGTTGTATACTTCTAACACAAAATGACACAGAAGTAATAGACAGACCCATTTACAAACAGAAGACCAGTGGCCTAGCAAGGGAAGACTAGACAGAAATATGTCTGAAGTCTAGTGGGAGGAACAGCAAAGACTAAAACTCCATGTCTACCACCTGGTACACGTGGTTGAAGCACCTGTGCTCCAGTGGTCTTAGGTAGGCTAACCTCTGTACTTTTCTGTACTGTGCTTGTCTGCAACTTTGAACCGATTCATGTTCCTTTCCTGGCCAAACTGCATGCTATATAGTCCTTCACATCGTTCTGCTCCAACATTTTGGCCCTGAATTCGCACTGTCAATCTCATTAAGCACAGCTATCTATAACCATGCTACAGGCAAATACCATCCTGTTTTCTGTTTTTGTTGTCATTGTTGTTTTTGCTACAGAGTGAATTTACACTACAGAGTGAATGCTGTTTTGAAATTGCTTTTGATTCAGCCTCACTCAAAATTTTCAGCACATAGGCAGTATACAGCAAATTGTGGTTCCTCATGTAATATGGATGGCCTCTTGCTCAGTTTCCACTGGAGTCCTGGTTTCCCTCTGAAACATTATGACATTGTCTTTAGTACCTGTATTTCTGCTGGGATTCTGAGTTTCTGCAGTCCCACAAGAATGGACTACTTATAGTCTGCGTATTCTCTAGCCTTAGCTTCACATTTCTCTCATGAGCTGTTCCCTAGGACCTATAAGCCACATGATCAGATTTATCAGTACCAATTTAGGTGTAAGTTACTTTTCTTATTGCTTCCATTTTGCCCTGGGACAATAGAAATGGTGACATGAGAGTAAGTCTACTCCTATTAAAAGTTCTACATATACATCACATGCCCATTAGAAAAAAAGAATACCTAAAAAAGAATATCTGAGAGATGCACCTAAAGAAAGCCCAAAATAAAGGGCTTATTTTAGCTCAGATTTGGAAGGATTCAGTCCAAATGATGGTGGTGAGGACATGGCAGTTGGAGCAATATGGCAAGTTGGAACAATGGAGTTCATAGCGCTAGAAACTGGCAGAAGCACCCTTTCACATGGTGTGAATTAGGAAACCAAGCATTTGATTTATAATACAAAAGTGATACTTCCAAGGACAATCCCCAGATACCCATGTTTGCTTGCTAGATCACAGTCCTAAGTCCTCCACAACTTCTCAAAACAGCATCACCAATTGGTGTTCAAGTGTTCACACACATTAGTGGTGAAGATCATTACACATTCAAATCATAGTAGTTGTGTTAATCAGCTTTGTTATTGTGAAAATCTACTTGAGTTAGGCAAAGATATATTTTGGTCCATAGTTTCAGAAGCTGTTTGACATTGCCTTTAGGGAGTGGGGAAGCAGCATGTAAGAGCAAACCACTCACCTCACAACCATCAAGAAACAGAGAGAAAAGAGGGAACAGGATCTTGATATTTCCTTCAGGGGCACACATTCAGTGACCTAAATTTCTCCTGTGGGCCCTAAACATTCCACCATCTATTCATAGTGCGATTGGCTGGGTCCATATCCACTAATGTTTGGGCTTTTGAGGGAACATTTATCTGAAGTATAGTGACATTTAAGAATCACTTCTATTATATGAATAGAAGTTTAAATATTATGCTAATATTAGTTTCATTTGAAATAATTCCAATGTCTATGTTGTATTTATTTACACATAAATAGGAATGTTGTCTAAACCACTAATTGCTATATATCATCCCTAACTCTACCAGTCTCCCCAAAGATCTTTGAAATTAAACAAATAATAATGGACACTTTAAACATGTGGCCTCAAAATTATGCACATATCTTTGCAAAGCCAACCTATGGAACAATATCCAGAGTCTCTACACAGGGGCCAGAACTCAATACCTATCCTAGACACACAGTGTTATAGTTACTAGCTGTTCAAAGTAGGTCTTAGGCCAATCCTGAAGTCATCCAGGAAGAAAAGAGCTATGTTAGTCATTGCTTAGAGTGAAACAGCAGGTCTCTGCACTCACAAGTGGCTGAACTGGCCAGGTGTAGGAGTTGCTTTGGCTTCATACTACAATAAAGACTATTTATTGCTGACTCATCCACTCAGAAATCTTTATTAGATCCCCATTATGTGCTATACATTCTGCTAAGTGCTAGGAACACAGTGGTAAAAAGACATACTGAATTTACAATTGTGCACAACATAAACAAATTACTGCATAATCAATTATATATAACTGCAATTGATGTGTAGAAGAAAAAATAAATCAGAGCATTGCACTATAAATAGAAAATGTATTATGTTCCAATTAGCCTGGGACAACTTCCTAAAATGCTGAGAGTCTCCTGCCCCATATGTATGATAAAATATACATAGTAGTTGCTTTGATAAAGAGCAATAAATGGGAGATTGTAATATAGCAAAGAGAAACTAGTCCAGGATTAGAAACACAAAGATCAAAGAGGAAAGGAAATATATAAGGGGATAAATAAATAATTCCCATCCTGAAGACTTTGAGGTGACCAGATTGTAGTTTGATCAGGTAGGTAGCAGAAGATCATTAAAGTAAATTTCTAAGTTTAGTTTTAGAGCAGATTGAAGCCATTGAGTCATAACAATGATAAGATTCACTGTAATGTAGTGGTAAGAATGTGAGGGTATCTGTTTTATATACACTAGAGCTATTAACCAACTTACTTACACAACAACCATTGAAGTGACTGGAATTTTATGTTACTCAATTTTCAGATCAGGGAATTGGGGCAAGTGGCTTGAAGCAAGCCATCAAACAAGTGATCAAATTTCCAAAATTGCTGGCCAGCTCCATACCCTTGCTCTATTTAAAAGCAACCATCAATAGCTCTAATATTCTTCCTCATTAAAAGAGGCATAATAGTTTTGGAGCTGAATCAAGCTGCTGTAAAGACAAAATCACTCCATATCAACCTCTCCCTATCCTGTGAGAACAAGTAGTCACTGGAAAAGACATCAAACAAACCACAGACAATATTTGTTTGAACAAGCAATTTGGCTACTTATATTACCAAGGTACTGTACGTTCTAGTAGAGTGTAATTATGCCCATTCCTGGTAATGAAGGTAACCCTCTGAAGAGAATCTCATTCTGTGTTTGTCAATGCACAATGCAACTCAGGATCTAGACCATTTTAATGTAGAATAAATGGTTATCAGATGCAGTTGAAATAAATGTTAAGGTGGTCGGGGTGACTGTTGTTTTGACTCAACCAACTAAATGATCAGGAAAGTAGTTCTTACCTGTAATGCTCCTATTACTGTCTTTAATTTTAATATGAAACTGAGTAGTCAGAATGTTAGGTAGATGACTGATTGATTGATATATAGATTTTAGATAGACTGATGATAGATAGATGATAGACAGATAGATGATTGATAGATAGATAGATGATAGATAGATAGATAGATAGATAGATGATAGATAGATAATCAATCATTTTACTAAACTAGTGTTGTGACTTTCCTTTTCTTTTTTTGTTCTTTTTTTTTTTTTTTATTTTTAATTTTTGTGACTTTCCTCTTCTAATTGGAGTTTTTAGACTTCCTGTATTCACTTAACTGGCAGCAAACTGAAAATTTTCATTCCTTAACATATAATCTTGCACCTATACTTCTGTCTGTTTGATAATCATTCTCTCCTGTAACATCACACAAATAACATATTTTCTTAGGGTTGAGTAGTATCTATATAGCCAACCAGCTGTGATAATAAAGACATTTTAGTTTGATTTATAGGTAAATCTGATGATGTTAGAAAATGAGAAATCTCTAGGTAGAAGTCTATTACATCCTAGGAACTGAACTTTCACAGGTTTTGAAGAACCCTAGAATCAGGGATCAAGTTCCAGCTTGCATTGATTGATTTTTTTATTCAACATGTGTGTTTTTTGTAACTCAGGTGTTTTTTCCTCTGTGAAGTTGTTGGTTTTCATGTTATTCTGGAAGAACAAGTGCTCCTTGAGATGGAATATTCCATTAAGACACATGAGGTTGACATCATGGCTGTGTTAAGCCTTGGCTTTGTGATTCTACAAATTTCAGAATATATATATATATATATATATATATATATATATATATATATATTCTGAAATATATATAGAAATATATATATATATGCTTAGGACAGGTTTTTACCTGGAAGGAAAGCAGAAGTGTTATGTGCTCAGTTGTGACTTGATCACCCTGACCACATGTCTTTTGTCTGGATGCCACACTGCACTGAATCACTACTGGAGAGATTTCTTACGAATTTTAAATAAAGCACGTTTCTTTTCTGCAAAGCCAAATCTCATGGTTTTGTGTTATTTGATGCACATGACTAAAGGAAGGGGATAGGGGGATGGGTGTCCCATGTTCTGATGTAATCTGCAGATCACCAGATGTTCTCTTTTGATTATAAATGAATACTTTGATAATGTCATACAGTGCATTCTGATCATATTTACCACATTTAACCTAACTTTCCCACGTCCTCCACCCATCCCTATCCTCTGTTTTATGACCTTTTTGTTACCCAACAAGATCCAATTATTCTTGGATGTGTGGTCCTCCAGTGGACCATTGTGGTCTTACTAAGCACTTCACTCTTATAGAACATTGTCTTTTACTCTACCAGGAGCTAATAATTACCCATGGCTCCATAGCTAGGGGTGAGGTTATATGTCAATCTCCAATCTACTTGCTGGATTTGGTCTGGCTTGAACTTGAACTGGTTTTATGCATGCTGTCACCACTGATGTGAGGACATAGTTAGAGTTGCCCTGATGTGCCTGGAAGACACAGATTGCTTTCAGGTACCCACCACTCTGACTCATATACTCTTTAACACCCTCTTTCCCAATGATTCATGAGCTTTGAGAGGAGGATGGGCAGCATATAGGTTTCATTTAAGGCAGATAGTTCTACAGTCTCTTATTCTCTGTGCCTTGTCCAACTGTGATCTGTACTAAGATTAATATTAATCCATATTACAAATAAAAGTTTTTCCAATGTGGGTTGAGAGATGCATTGATCTATGGTTATAAAAACTCATTAGGAGTCAGTTCAATATTAGTATCATTTAGCAAAATAATGACAGTAGTTTCTTCCCTAGGGACCATGAGCTTTGTAGTTGTAGGTTCAAGTATTGGTTTAATCTCATGGAGCAGAAAGTGGTTGTTACTCCCATGACATTCATGTCAATATTGTACCAGTGGACTTGTACTGAAAGGCCAGATACTACTGTAGATCACAGGAGATTCACAGTTGGGTTAGACTGATGATTATTCATTCTCTTCTGGTAGTATCCAATACCTTCTAGCACTATGAAAGCTAGCCAGTAGAGAAGAGAATTTCAGAGCAGTGCCAGCTTAGACTGTGAATCTAATCACAGAACAGTAATATGAGAGCTAATAAAGAAGAGATGAGTTCTGGATATGATTAATACATTGCTTATATAGTTTCACAAATACATAACTCATCAAGCTGAATACCTTGATTACATTATATTTTGTGTATCATTTTCTCATCAATAAAATAATTATGAGACGATTGTGTCTCAAAGTGATGGAGGCAAATAAACTGATTGTAAAGATCTTGAATTTCTTGTCTTCATTAGACCAGACAGACAAAGGGTTAAAACCTAATGGTTCATTAGTATCATCTATGTTTAATACCTTTCTTCAAAATTAGTGAGAGAGAAAGACAGACAGACACACACACACATACACACATACATTCACACACACATACAGAGAGAGAGAGAGAGAGAGAGAGAGAGAGAGAGAGAGAGAGAGAGAGAGCAAACCATGCTAGGAAAGTAGCAAGTACAGGAAACCTCCATTCTTCATATGTGCTGTGATATTGGCCAGAATTTAAGCTGTGGACACATAACATTGAACACTGAAAACATAAATGCAAATCCTGAGGGGGATCATTGAGTCTCACACATCTGTCACCATTGGTTAGGAATCTGAGACAGGAGTAAGATCATTATTGGTGAGCTTCTTATGACTATAAAAATAACCTCAGATAACCAAGCTATAAAGGAACAGGATTTATTTTGACTCACAGATCTAAGGGTTTCAGTACTTGATGACCTGGACCACTGATCTAGGCAGGGGTCAGGAAGTACATCATGCTGGTGAGCAGATGGTAGATCAGAACCAATCATCACATAGCTGCAAAGCACAAAAGAGAGGTGAGAAAAGGACTCGGGGCTCCCACCACTTTTCAAGGACACTCCCCCAAATGATCTGTAGATCTTTTACTATGATCCACTTATTAAAGAGTTTAACATCTCCCAATAATATTAATATAGAAATTTCTACTTTGCACATGAAGTATTTATTGTATATCCCGACTACTGATGTTATTTTGTCTAATTTCCTAAGCTGTTGCAGGCAATAATTTATATTTTTCTTACATTAATGGTTAGGAAAATGAACTATTGTATTAACTCAGACAGAAGCTAATTGTAGAAGCTGAGGTCCTTGGGATGAGTCTTACATTTTTAATCCCCTAAAGACAACCCTAGCAATTTAAAAAGTTCATTAAGATTAATTTTTTATAATGGAAATTAAAAATCAAAATATGCTGCTTTTCACATAGAAACTATCCATCATTTTACGTTAAAATTCTTGCATGTAATAATTAGCTCCTGAAAAGTCTCTGTGCAATTTAGGATGTAAGACTCTGGTGGTTAGAAGTGGATCTAACCTAAACACCTTCTTCCTGTGGTCTAACTTCCATTGTACCAGAAAACACTATGCAAGTGTTCAAGGGAAGAAAGCTATAAGTAGCCCTGCCCACATGAAACACCTATAAACCCCAATAGCCAGCACGGCAAGATATTCTTAAAGATTTGGAAAGTGTCATTCACATGATGATGATAACCAACAGCTGTCTAATCAGACTGAAGGTCCACTTACAGGAGAGAAACTGTGGCTGGCACTAGAAACCTAGCCAATTTCCCAGGGCTAGGAAGGCCATGAAACTTAGAGTTTCTACTGCAAGTTTGCTCCATCAGCCTAAGTTCTTGCTATATGCTAAGTCTTATTCTTCTATCCATAGACAAGTATAGCTATTACTCATCATCAAATGTTTCTCTTTACAGTAAATGGAGACTATCAGTAAATGAGGGCTATCACAGAAAATCAGAACTGGACACAATGCAGAAATTAACAGATAATGGGGAGCTCAGCCACAATGGATGCATCAACGTCACAGATCCTGCATCTATGGCTCAGAGAAGATCATGGAAGAAGAGTGGAAAGATTTTAAGAGCCAGAATACCAAGAAGTCTGCTGTGAGACAGCCTCTCTTAGAAATAGCTGTATAAACAAGACTGGAACAATGGCAACATCAATAGATATGTTAATGTGTATGGGGGAAATTCATGAGGTACCACTCCTAGATGAATGATTACAGGTAAATAATGACTGCTAGCAGAATGAAAATTAGCTTCTCCCAGGGATCAGCCTCCTTATTGATTATCAAGTACAAAGTAGTTAGCCCTGATACTATATGCACACCAACAAGAAGACAAACCCAGCAGACTTTATATGCTTCTATATGTGCGTATGTGTAGAAATAATAGTTAAAGATAAAGTAGATATCAATTTGAGAGTTGGGGATTATGGGAGAGTTTGGAGGGAGGGTGCCTAGGAGAAGGTGCTGAGGGGAAAAGAAGCAGGAAAGTGATGTAATTCTATTCTAATTTATAATTTTTAAAATGTATTGATGCAAACATTTTGATGTTTACACAGTTCCCGGGGCTTATACACAGAAATCTTTTAATAAAATGTAAGTGAATATGATAAATAACTCCTGGGCTTTAAGGTTGAGAAAGATTGATATTTAAAATATTTCCCTTGCTGATTTCATATATCATAAAGGTTGCTTGATAATTTCATCCAGTGTAGCAAAAGGTGCATTCCCAAGAGCAATTACTGTTAAACATTTCAAACTCTATTTGTAAAGCTGGCGATGTCAAAACCCTGGCGTTGTGCAGGGTTTTACATAGCCAGTCCTATTTAGTACCCTAAGGAATGAGAGTACAAACTCTTATAGTTTATGAGGCAATTTACATTCTCAGTAACAATGTGTGATGGTTCCTTTCTTTCCACATCCTTGATAGAATTGGGGGTTTGGTTTCCAGATAATAACCACCCTAAGTGGACAAAATCTCTGCAGTGGTTTTAATCTGAGGTTCTCAGATGGGGAGTGTCCTTTAACATTAAATTCTGTTTCAGAGGGTTCACATCGGTCATATTATCAGCTTTACAAATATTGTTTGAAAAATGTTTAGTGGTTCAGAGATTGAGTGACAGAAATTTTCAACACCGTTTTTATCATCTGTAAGTTTTGATCACCTAGCTCCTCACCCCTAATTGTGCCAGGCACTAAAGTTCTTTTTTGCAAAGCTCACTTGTTTTTATCTTTGTTACCTGTAAGAGTTGAGTAATGAGAAGCAATAAAAGAAACCTTGCCTACTGTAGAGAAGTCTTTGAGAATATCGTATAGGTCAGAAATCTCTGAGCATCCAATGCAATATTTTTTTCTGTCTCCCAAAAAACAAAAGTGAACTGGATAAAATTCTCCGAGGTCTCTGGGACCCTTCCAAATGATATGCCACAGATATGCAAAGAGGAAAGAGGATAGGTAGACAATGTGCGATCATCAAGTGCCTGTGGCAAGAACATCTTCATCGGGATACAATCTCTGTGAAATTAGAAACACATCTAATGTATCCCCTCCTATATGCCTTGAGTATAAAAGAGAATTTGTTGAATAATATATGCATACATGCCTGAAGGAATGGCTTCTACCATCACAGATTAAAAGTAGGTTGTCTGTTGTTTTCCCTGGAGAAAAAAAATACAGTTATTGTTTTTGGGTGGTTATTATGGGTGTTAAATTGTTGGTGAATATATAATAGAAGAAGGTATCCCTTTCTGTTGTCCTCTTGAGCCTACAAAGATCTTGAAGGGCCATGACTCCTGAGTTGGGTCAGAAAACTGTTATGTGATCAAAACATCAACTACAAGTTTTAGGGTAGTTTCTACTCCACTGAATGGAATAGAAAACAAAAGTTATTTTCTTCCAGGCAAGGAAGACAGTGCTAATTTCAACATATCAGGAAAGATCATGAATGAGTCTGCAGGTTGGCTCAGTGGTAAAGGCATTTGCTGTGTGAGCCTGGCAACCTCTGTTCAATCTCAGAACTCACTTCAGGTAGAAAGAGAGAATCAGCTCAATTCCACTAGGGTGCATGCACACACATAAGAATAACACTAATTAAATTACTTTTAAAGCCAAAAACTTCAGAAGAAAAAAATAAAAACTTAACTCTTTTTATATAACTAGACTTTGCTTTGATCTTCAGCCATTTCTTTTAAGTTCCCTCACACAAATGTGGATTGTTGCTAAGGATCTCTCTTCCCCATCATTGACCAAGACATCCTCTCGTTGATATAGAATACATGCAGTAAAAATAATGGACCAATATTCAATACCTGTCACCAGTGCTCTTTCTTCTCTTTCTGTCTCTTAAATCTAAACTTTCCACCACCATCCATAATGAAATAAGTTAGTGCCAAGATAGTTCTTTCTCAATTTTTGTTCTCCCAAATGGTAGTCACTCAAACACTTTTATTTTCAATTTTACTCCTTCATTGAAATCACCTGCATTTAAAAGCAAGCTCAACTTTTCCTCTAATTCCACTCCTCCAATACGTAATAGGTGCTCAATAACATTTTGTTAAGCGAAGTGAGAGTTTATTAATATCATGATGCTTGCAACTTTCTCTCAGAAAGTATCTCTATCCAACTATAGACCTTAAAAGTGGAAGAAGTAAGAATACACTATGATGATCTCCATAAATACGGAAGATTCACCTCATGTAACCTTACCAAAATAACTGGTATCTGAGAAGATAATCTGATAATAAACCCTGGGAAGAATCAAGAATGATGATAAAGGGGTTTGTAATTGCCCTGGTTTGTGACTCTGCTTAATTTATGCCTTAATTTAGCTATGTTTTCACCATGGTACTTTAAAACATACACATAAACACAAATTGTTTGGAGCATAAAAATTAATATATATGTTAAAACTAGCATTCTGAGTAGTCATATAGTAAGTATATATTGTTGATACAACATGAAAGCTGCACAATTATTTATCAGGAAATAAACTGTTTCAGGCAGCATAAGGAAAGAACTTCATCCAGAGCAATCTAAGAGAATACATTTCCTTCACATTGTGGAATGGAGATCATGTTTCATGAAGTAATTCTCAAATATACAGAGCTAATGTAGTCAACATTACTTAGGTGGAGATCATTGCTTTTCTTCAGCCTAATCTGCCTAACATAGTCAACAAATTCAGGAGTTGGTTAAAACATCCAAATTCTCATATGATACACAACAGAGAGTCGTCTTGCTTTATATATGAGTTATGTTTCTAATGCTGCTATAATAAACTACCTCAAAATCAGTGAGTTAAAACAACACAAGCATAAAAATGAAGTTCTGGAGACCAGAAACATAAAATATGTCTATAAAGTTAAAATCCTTTGTCTTGCCTCTAGAGGCTCAAGGGCAGAATGCCCTTCCCTGCTTCTAGTGGCCATGTTCACTCTTCCATCATGATCTATCCTTCATCTTCACCGTCATCCTGCACATTGATCTCAATAATCACGTTCATTTGTTGACAGTTCCCTCTGTCCTTTTGTGAGGACCCTTGGAATACACTGGTTCTACCCAGGCAATCCAGGGTAATAGTTTCCTTTTATCTCCTAAATGATTTGCTCTTTCTTCCATGTAAAATAACATATCCATAGTCTCAAAGACTTGGGCATAAGTATCATTAAGGAGTTTTCATTCTGTCTATCAGTTTATGCTTACCATGTCAATTATAAGGTAAAATTCAATATCTTTTGCATATGTGTTGTAATCCTTAGAACATGAGATCTACATAGATCTACATTGTAATCATAAAGCACTCAGTATGTTTGCTGACATACAATGTCATGATGTGATTGCTAGCACATATATGTTCTGTATCCTGATATCTATTTAATATGACAGATGGTCTTCTATAGTGGGATTTCTTCGGCCCCACTCATGATATAAATGATACAGAAACTTCTTAAGATTTTAAAGCTTAGACCTTTTGCTTGGGGAATTTCTCAGTCAGCTCACTTTCTTAACCTGACTAATTCTGACCTACGTTGTACCACTTGGCAGAGTCTAACTCTCTGCTCTGCTCTGGCCCATCCATCCACTTGTTGAGTCCACTGGTCAAACTCCCACTTCTCAATTCTTCTTCCAGAGTCCCTGTCTCTACCCAGGATTTCTGCCTTTCACTTCTTGCTCAGCTATGGGCCATCAGCTCTTTATCACATCCAATAGGCAAGTAAGGAAGAGTGAATGTTCACAAAATATAAGGCTGGTGATAGGCCAGAGAAACAACAGTACCAAGATCCAGCTAGTACTTAGCTCTCTGCTGGCGTAACATTAACAATTGAATATACACTGATACACTTTCAGACAAGGTATTCCAACAGTCTTTAGTTGATCACACAGACTTAACAAAACTCACAGGAATTTTAGCTCTTTATTTCCTAAAACTCAATATCCTCTGTGTCCTAATTTTGACAGAGCAATATGATGTATATTCTTAAGAGGAAAACACAAAGAAGGAAATAGTTTAAAAATTAAGAAAAAATTTTAAAAGGTCTAGCTTTGAGAATTTTAAACAGAGATCATTTCAATACTGAGGGCACAGTGACCCAGACACTTTCCAGGTGCCCCTGGACCTTCACCAACTGGGAGTGATGAACAGAGATATTTTCAATTCTGTTTGCTACACTCATATTAATTTCATGGGCTAGTGAAATCCTTATGTATACAATGTGGTTTGATATACACACAAGTCACCTCAAAGAAGAGCTTGTCACAAAATATGGCCTTGTGTATAATACCCCAAAGTAAGTTTCCTCTCTAGAATTATTTATAAAAACTACTGAAATTTTGTTACTTTTAAACTGTGTAAATACATGAATGTGTATTGCCAGACAAAAGCTTGATTCCTCCCAAAACATCTAAGAATTGAATGTGTAATTACTCTTCCCTTAGCAGTTTGCCTAATAGAAAAGTTTTCCTTTTGTTCTCATTTGGTTTCTATTTTTATAATATAAAGACCATGACCCAAAACAAATTTGGGGGGAATATGTATTTATTTAGCTCACATTTCCACATCACATGCCATCATCAAGGGAAGTAAGAACAAGAAATCAAGCAGGAACATGGAGACAGGAACTGAAGCAGAGGGCATGGAGGACCACTGATTACTGTTTGCTTCCCATTGCTTGCTCAACTAATTTCTTATGCACTCAAAACCACATGCCAGTGATGGTCTCAGCCCCAGTAAGCAATTATTGAGATCACCTATAAGTGATTCTGAGGGACATTTTCCAATCAAAGTTTATGTTCCTAGATACCTCTACCTTGTGTCAAGTCGACAAAAATTAACAGCACAACAACTTTATATTGAATCAATTACTATTTTTCTATTGGAGAAGAAAAACTCAGTTACCCTTTGTGTAAATGATAGTCCAACACTTTAATACTGATCTAAAACTATCTGTACCGATGTGTATAGCAGTAGTATGGTAGCTGTACTGCGTGGTTCTCTGCTGGTTCTATCTTAACTTCCCCCTTGTTCTGTTTAAGCTTACACACTGTGAAACTGTTTGCTCATACTCTGAAATTTTTATAACTTAATTTATTTTTTCAAAGAAAAATAATAACTGAACAAATTCATTTACTAAGATATATTTCCTTTCTATTATATTTGAGAGGCACATAATGAACATGGAAATTAGAGAACCTGATTTGCAATTCTGAAATTTACACATAACAAAACATAAACAGTGGAATAATAGACAATAAGTTTGTTTCTTTCTTGTGTCATTGCAATGACATGTTCTATGAGAAAAAGTAACAAAAGTAATCCATATATGGGGAGAAAAATATTAAGAGTATATATTTTAGATAAATTACAAACATAGAAGCTTCTAATTGCCATCAGCTGGTAGATGGCCACTATGTTATCCTCTTTCCAAACATGAAATATTTTACACAAAATGAAATCAGAAAACCTTACCTTCACAACCAGAGCAAAACAAAAATGAAACCAGATAATAACCATATCACATAGAGAACAAGAAAACTGTAAAAATTACAAAAATGACAAAGTATGCCTTTCATGCAGCGAATATAACAATAGCTGACTCAATATTTTTGTCACTTATAGATTTACTCTCATATAATTCTTTCTAGCTGAAGATTCAGGAATCTGCTAATATACTTTCTTTTGCTTAGTGACATCCTACAATCTAGAAGTAAAACCATGCTTCCCTGAATCTCTTCCAAAATTACTTAGCACAAACCTGAGTCTGTGATGAGCACCCTTCCACTACTCCACTACCCCAAAACTAGTATATTACATGACTCCCCATAGTGTGTGAATTATCTCCTTATAGCTAAGAAATAAAACATTAGCTATAGACATGATCCTAGCACTCTTTGTAAGGCATAGAGAAGAGAAGTTACTGATTAAATATCTGAATAAAATAAAAGATTAAGCCACGTAATTCAAATAAGAATGGGTAGAGCCCTGATGGCAGACCTCCAGCTTCCAGAATTATGAGAAAATAAGTGTATTATTTTCTGTTATCCATCAAACATAAAGCCTTTGTTTTAATGATTTCCTGAAATGACTAGAATGACTCATGGTCAAGTTATTGATCTTATTCTTCAAGTTATTTTAAAATTTGGGGGTTTGTAATGTTTTAAATGAAAGTGTCTCCCGTATATTCTGGCATTCATATACTTGGTCTCCAGTTGGTAACCCTGTTTAGGTAAGTTTATGAGGAATGAATTATGCAATGTGATACATTTTTATTTCTTAAAATACATGTGTGTCATAGGCCAAATGTTTCATAATGTGCCATCCTATTCAAGCCATAGTTGTGTCCTAAACAGGGAGGACTAGGGCTTGTTGATCACAAAATGTTTTCATCGGCCTCAAATCTCTCAAATCTTCTTTGCCGGAGGAATTACATCACTGGAGGCAGGCTTTGAGATTTCAAAGTCATATATCATTCCCTTTCTCTGATTCATGCGTGATGTTTAAATGGGAGCCCTTAGCTTCCAGGTTCTGTCATCATGACTTTGCTTTTCCATCATAGACCTTAACCTTCTGGAATCATAATTCAAAATGAACAATTTCTTTTATATGTTGCCTAGATCATGGCATTTTATCACAGCAATACAGAGTGCTTAAAAAATCAGCAGGTATGACTTGACTCATCTCTTACTGGGATCATCAGACAGCTGTATTAAGTGTGCATTGTAGAAAAAGTGTCATGGGGTCCATTAATGGATTCAAACAACATGTGGCGTTAGTCTTGTCTAGAGAAGCAACACTGAAATTGGTATGAAATTGAGAGAAATGTGCCATGGAAATGTGATCTTTGATAGCAAGTGTGCTCTAAAGCAGAGACAGAAAATTTGATGTGGACCATAAAGGAGTGTCTTAGTTAGGGTTTCTATTTCTGTGAAAAGACACCATGACCAAGGCAACTATTATAAAGGACAACATTTAACTGGGACTGGCTTATAGGTTCAGAGATTCAGTCCACAATCATCATGGCAGGAAGCATGGCATCAGGCAGGCAAACATAGTGCTGGAGATCAAGTTGAGAGTTCTGCATCTTGATTCAACCTCAGCCAAGAGAGACTGACTTCCAGGCAGTTAGGACAAGGGTCCCTTCCAGAGTGATACACTTCCTCTAACAAGGCCACAACTCCTAATAGTGTCACTCCCTGAGCCAAATATATTCAAACCACCACAAGGAGATTTAAAAGACAAGTTAAAAATAACTTCAGGTCCTAATTGTTGCATCAGGTCACACTTCTGCTTGATGTAAGAGTCAATAGAATGAGAAATGGGGAGACTATAAATGAACATCTCTAATTTGTGCCAGTTAAATTTGAAATGACTGGTTTACAACTCTTTAATTCTTAACTTCATTAAAACCAACTTGACACATAATAAACTTTGTCCCAGCATCTGTTTATTCTGATGAATTATGGTGTCTGTCAGCTTGTAGCCATCAGCATTAGATAGAAATAAAATTCCTAAGAAGTGCCATTTTCATTCAAACTCCATTCTCTTTCCAGATCTTCCTTCTAAGCATTGTGTCTAGAGCCAAGGAAAGACGTGGCTGGTAAAAGAGAGCTTGTTGATGGAAAACATTAAACTCAGGAATCCACCAAGTGTCCCTCTTACCCAATTCTGTGGCAGCCACCATTGTTCAATTCTCCACTGGATGTCAGAGGGCTTGTCTCTGTCCTGTCTTCCCTCAGAGGGGCTTGTCAACCTGAGTTTAAATTCACCATATGGTTGAGCAGCATCAGTTTCCTACTGAGTTTAAACAAAACAAACCATGATTCTGTGAGCATTTTGGCTCATTGTTATGGTAGAAGAAATGAATGGTGTCTTGTAGACTTTTTTATTTTGAATGGAGGTTGTGGTCTTTTTACATGGATGAAATTGAATCTCAATGTTCATTTGTCTGCCTATTGCTGGTCTCATACAGCCAGTCACAGAGACATAGGGATTTGAAGCTGTTGGGAAAACTTCGTGGTCATCAGATCTTGTACAGGAGGAAGCTAAGGCCTGGATAGGGTGGCACATCATGGAATGGTTTACTTACCATATACATATTTTGGCTAATATTAAAATGTATTACATTGGACAGTTCATGAAAAGATTCTCCCCCGGATGTTAATCACATTGTACGTAAATGGTGTAAATATCTAACAATAAAAATCACAAATACCCTTGCATTTTTTTTTTTACTTCTGATTATTTTTATTTTTTATTGGTATTTTCTTTATTTACATTTCAAATGGTATCCCCTTTCTCGGTTTCACCCGGAAATCCCTATCCTATCCCCTCTCTCCCTGCTTCTGTGAGAATGTTCCCCTGCCCACCCACCCACTCCTGTCCCTCACTCCCAGCATTCCCCTACACTGGGGAATCAAGTCTTCACGGGACCTAGGGCCTCTTCTCCCATTGATGCCCGACAAGACCATCCTCTGTTACATATGTGACTGGAGCTATGGGTCCCTCCATGTGTACTCCTTGGCTGGTGGTTTAGTCCCTGGGAGCTCTAGGGGGGATGGGGTCTGGTTGGTTGATATTGTTGTTCTTCTTATGGGGTTGCAAACCCCTTCAGATCCTTCAGTCTTGCCTCTAACTCCTGCATTGGGGCCCCGTGTTTAGTCCAATGGTTGGCTGTGAGCATCTGCCTCTGTATTTGTCAGGCTCTGACAGAGTTTCTCAGGAGACAGCTGTATCAGGCTCCTGTCAGCAAGCACTTCTTGGCATCCACAATAGTGTCTGAGTTTGGTGATTGTATATGGGATAGGTCCCCATGTGGGACAGTCTATCGATGGCCTTTCCTTCAGTCTCTGCTCCACACTTTGTTTCCATATTTGCTCCCATGAGTGTTTTGATCCCCCTTCTAAGAAGGACTGAAGCACCCACATTTTGGTCTTCCTTCTTCTTGAGCTTCATGTGGTCTGTGAATTGTATGTTGAGTTTTTCAAGCTTTTGGGCTAATATCCACTTATCAGTGAGTGCATACCATGTGTGTTCTTTTGTGATAGGTTACTTCACTCGGGATATTTTCTAAGGGTGAGGATTAGGATGTTATTTGCCTAAGAATTTCATGAAGCCATTGTTTTTTTGATAGCTGAGTAATACTCCATTGTGTAAATGTACCATATTTTCTGTATCCATTCCTCTGATGAAGGACATCTGGGTTCTTTCTAGCTTCTGGCTATTATAAATAAGGCTGCTATGAAGATGCTCCAACATATAACAAGGACACACGCTCCACTATGTTCATAGCAGCCTTTGCATATTTAAAATTCAGATAAGGTCAAAATGTGTAGCAAATTATAGCATATGCCTTGAGTTCTGTATGTAATTTGCTGTGGAGAATTTTGCAGTATTTTGTAGTTGCTCAGTTGCTAACTAAATAAGGGTGAGGATTAGGATGTTATTGTACTGTAAGTTGTTTATAACAAAGCAACGTAGAGGCAATGTGACTGTCAAGGGAAACTTAAATAAATATAAGAAGAGAACAAATAGCCTATGATGTGACCCAAAAGCTCCACACAGCTTCAAAGCAGCGTAAGAACAGGAGAGAAGAAGGCAAATGGGAGAGTTGCCAGGGACCAGCCTGGGGCCTCATACCATCCTTCACAGTAATTACACTACTAAATACATAGCTATGTGTCAGTAGCTGTTCCAATCACCCCCTCCTCCGGATTACTGCACCTTTATTTAAAAAGCATTTAACAGGAAATGAGAATGCTTAAATATTCTAATCTCAGATCCTGGAAGCAACTTCTTAAGGAGCAATTCCAAGGAGCGTTATTGGGAATGTGGGGTGTTTGCTCTCAAAGAATGAGTGTATTTGTTTATTAGTCATTATTTTATTAACTGAAATAGACAATAAATGCATGACTAAGAATCCATGAGAATGAATCAGTGACATTTATACCCGGGTGGTTCCACTGAAATTTACAGTTTTTAGATTAGATTGTAGCAATTACTTACACTCTGTTTGATTAATGAATGAGCCGGATTTTGATCAAACTAATCTCAAATCCACACTGGGACCAATGACCTCACAAACACCTTTAAAGAAATAAAGAAAAAGTGAATTATTTCTCAAGTGTTTTTTTTTTTTTTTTAACCATTACTTGGGGAAACAGAACTCTCTGCCCAGGACAGGCACCACTGACTTTTATCAGGGAAAACTTATAGGGACCCGAAAATTAATGAGACCTTGACAAACAGCTTTCTGGAAGGGTTCCTGCTGCTAGGTTACAGAGCTCAAGGTAAAAGATGTAGTCTTTTAAACTTCATGTGTTGTGATTTACATTGAACCCCAGAGACTATCACTTTATGGTCTAATATCCATTAGGATGTTTTGTGACTCTAGGATGCTCTATTATCCATGGGCTATTCTTTTTACCATTAAGTATTGATTAAAGTATTATGAGATACCTTTATATGTAAGTATTTAGCAGAAATTCAGATTATCATAATATGTCTGATGAATTAAACATATTTGCTAATTTGATGCACAAAAAGGAATGTGTTTATTTTAATTTATGTCTGTATATAGCTCAGTGTCCTAATTTTCTGTTCAGTTATGGTTGTTTGTCTCAATAATAGATGGAAGTTGTTTTTATATAACTTATGTGTTAACTTTTTCTGTCATTTCTTTTTGTTGGACAGATTTTCATGGTTATTTATTTGCCTTTCAGTTTTATACAAGTTTTGATTTGAGGAGAGTATTAATTAAATTGAATGCAATAATTTGTTACCTTGTGATTTCCTTCAGGAATTTAACATTTTAGACAACTGTATTATAACTGCATTTTCTTCCATATTTATTATTATACATAATAAGTGCTAACATCTTTCCATATACAAAATACTTTAATTTTAATGTTGCATTTAAACATTTCAAACATAATGTTACATAGAACATAGATACCAAAAGGCCATATAATTAATTTATTTTATATATAATTCAAATTAATGGATGATGTCAAAAGTCCAATAGTTTGGGAAGGAGTAAAGCTAAAGGTGTTTGGAAGACAGAGAGGCTTTCTGAAGCTTGCCTTCCATGACGTGCTTTGATTCACAATAATTTCTCAAATGGATTTTACTGAATGTATGAGTTTTTAAATTGTCAAATAATTACTCTTATAATAATTCATAGTTTGCTTGAGGAAGTAGCTTATGGTTTGCAAGTTATGTCATGTATATCTTGAAGAATTCATCATCTTTTACAGAAAATTTCATCCATGTTTCAAAAACCAATTTAAAATTGTTTCAACTGTTATAATTTATATTTTCAACTATATATGTATATCTCAAATGTCTCCTGATGCTATTAACTACTATTTTCTGGGATGTTTTATCTATTTTATCAGTATGAACTTATGAATTAGTTTTTCTGACTGTAGATTACTATGAGGACAATTAGAAGATAAATGTTTAGCACTGTGGATTAATTTTGTCCCATAAAAGTTATATGCATGTGTTCAATAAGGTTTGTATCAAGTTTCTTTGCTCAACTTCGTGTTGTAGGGCTTCTTCTGCTGTGTGTGTAGAAACAGTCTGTCCATTGTCTCAATGTAGAGCACTGTATGACTGCACCTCACTTATCTATCCATAGTAGTGTTGAAGGATATATGACTTGTTTATACACTGAGATTTTTTTTGAATGATGTTACTGTACACTGAATTTGCATACATTTTTAAAATTATATAATGTGAAAATTTTTAATTATTTCCCATGGTATTCATATGTTGCAATAATTAGAACTCAAATAATTCATAATTTTAACCAATACTTGATGTTAGTAATATTTTCTTTTTATTATAGAATTTTTTTTAAGGGTGTCATATTTCAGTTTTATTTCTCTGATTTAAAATCACTTTTTGGTCCCTATTATTTTTTGTAAAACTTATTTTTCTGTAGGAACTATTTATAAGTTGGTGTATATTACATACTTTATATTGTGGTAGAATACATAGATATTGAAGACATTAATTATAAAACTCAATTGTATCAAATAAGATGAAAATCAATTTGAGAACAGTAACATGTTTTATGTTCAGGTTAATCATGGTGAAAACAAGAAAGAACAAGACCCATGGTATCATAAGATCTAGCTTTTTGAAGATTTCCACTCAGTTAATTGAGTACTATTTTGGTACCACAGGGATCTAGCCTAATCTGACTACAGACAACTAGAGTAACACTGGTTGTTTTGCCCATGTAGTTTCTGAATTTTATAGAAAACAAAACCATAATTGGTGTGGAGAGATTCAGAGTGCACGTGGTATCAGGAATGTGTCTGGAATCTTTAAGACTAACACAACACAAACCAAGTATATTTCAACTTGAATCAAAGTCCCCTTTACTGTGGCCACTAGTCCACAGTCTGGCACTTTCCCTTTACCTTGTCAGTAGTTTTCCAACAAAGTACCATTCTGTGCAACCTGGGCTCTATCTACCTCTTTCTTCAGTTTCTCAGAACGTTTTGTCTGTTTCACCGAGTTCTTTGATATGAGACTTTTCAACGAGATGTGGAAAACTAATGATTTAATATTTGTTCTGATCTTCTTTAGTCCTTTTGTTGACTCATGTTTTGAATATAAGACTCTGACTATTCTGTTTTCATAGATAGATTCCCAGAGAACATTCCTGGCAATGATCATTATAATTAAAACAAACAAACAAACCTTAAAAATGTCAACCTATTTTACATAGGAATTGGGACAAACCTACAGAGCCACAAAGCAGAATGTTCATCCCATATGAAGCACTAAGTGAGGAGAAGAAGCAAGTGCTTAAGACACAGAACTCCACTTCCTAATCAGGAATCAATACACAGGGAGGCCAAATCCAGAAAAAGCTACATGATAAATTCACATCTGTGAAAGATACATTATGAATATCCAACTCAATAATTATTTTTCTTCTAAAGCTTCTCAAATGAAATGAAATCTGTGTGATTAACCAAGAAAGAGAAGGTAGTATCAGAAAAAATTGAAAATGTCATACAAGATGGCTTAACAATATTAATGCGACCATACACATAGATTTACTATTAGGTGTTTTATTTAGAGGACAAAAACGAGACCTATACACTAATCAGTGAATAAATAATGTATACGAAAATAAGGAAGTGTAATTCAGTAGATAATAAAAATTTGAAGATTTGGATGTTAACATTGAAGTTCCGTGTTTTTAAGGACCATTGTAAGGTAGGTTTATTTACTTGAGACAGGGACCTTCTAAGTGGCCCTAACTGGTCTCAAACTCATGGCAATGCCCATCCTTCAGTGCCCCCAAATGGTAGGATTTATAGGTGTATGCCATAATTCCCAGAGCTATGGTTGCTTTCATTTGGATACAATATCCTCCAAAGTCCCAATATACTAAAGACTTTGTCACATATGTGCTGGTATATTAGGGAGGTTGGGTCACTTGGAGTACCTTCATAAGAGACTATTGGGAGCTCAGCTCCTTCTCTTTCCCCTATTGCTCCTGCCACCATAAGATAGAGTTTTCTCTATCACACTACTACACCCTGATGTTCTTCCTCATCCCTAAACAATGAAGCCAACAACTGTAGAACAGAAATCTCTGGAAATGTAAGCCAAAACATTTCCTCTTTTTAGCTGACAATCTCAGATATTTTACCACAAGGATGAAAAGCTAATTAATGCAAAGATAATAAAATATCTCCTAAGTAAAATTAGTTAACAGAAAAACTACAGGTTTGGGGGAAAGAAATATTTAAAGACTATATATGAAGTGTTTACATAAGAAGCAATGCTCCCAAACTTGTGGGTAACACAGGGAACATAGTCATAAAATAAACATTCAAAATAGAACTCCTAGCTGAATTATAGCTGGTGGGGAGATGGCTCAGTAGTTAAAAGCACTGCTGCTGTTCCAGTAGACCCAGAGTAGGGTTCCAGAGCCCACATGGTGGCTAACAATTGTCTGAAACTCCAGTCCCAGGGCATCTGACACACTCTTCTGGCCTCTACAGGCACAAGATACACACATATATACATGTAGGCAAAACAGCCATATACATTAATCTTTCAAATATATATACATATATACATATACATATACATCATATACATATACATATATACATCATAACATATACATATGTATATGTATATATGCATATAGTATATATATATGTATATATATGTATATATACACTATATGCATATATATGCATGTATATATGCATATAGTATATTTTCTTCTTTTCAGTCATTCATTTTCTCCTTGTTTCCCAGTCAGTCTTTTTAGTCTTCAGAATCATAATTTGGTGCTTGTTTGCTTCAGCTCATAAAAGCCATTTATTTGTAGGGTTGCACAACTTTCTAAATCACACAAAGAACTCTATAAAACTTTTGAGTGTGTCCAACATCAATTAACCTTTGTATATATGGTCTTAGATCTCAAATGATTTGAACTTACTCAGTAGATTGAAAAACTGCCCACCTGTATCCTGCTGCTCTTCAATTAATAGTAACAGCTTTGAAATTGAGAGTATAATTTTTGGAAAAATTCCAAATCTGACATATATTAACTCTTCAGTACATACCTAGCCTCTAAATTAACTTGATAACTAAAATGGCTTTGTGCAGTAGGAGTTATTACTCTTTGATAACCGAAATAGCCTTGTGTAATACGAGTTTTAAAGATAAAGACAATGAGGCTTAGAGAAGCTAAGGAAATTGCCCAAAGCACACAGAAACCTGAGATAATGAACTCTAAATGCCTTAGATCTATATTCCATCTGACTACTTAGGAAATTGCTTCACATTGGCAAAGTTATGTAAAGAAAGTTTAAAGTGAGCATACTTTCAAAAATATATTAGATGCAGAATATGTTCTTTATAGGTAACGGTAGTTGGCTATGGAGTCTGACAATTGATGAACTTGAGTACATTTAGATTCTCCTGGGAGAGTTAAGACTAATTTACATACTTTCCCTTGATAAGAGAGGGCATGGAGTTTCCAGGCTCATCTGGGAGGCATCTTGTGTTCGACTGACCAGACCCTCATTAGACCAGCCATGGTCTATAATAGTCTCTGTACTGCTCAGTGTTGTCCACATTGGCATTTGGTTTGTAGCAAGCAGAATGCAAGAGTTCTGGGGTCGTGGAGGATTAGACTCATCATTTTCAGAAGGCCTGGGAGCCTAGTAAAGATGTAGCAGAGTTCTCTGAGAAAATTATATGTGGATCGGTACAGATGAAGCCTAAGCCTTAAGGAAAACCCTAGGATGCTTAAAGTGCCAGGAATGTGGAATGTCTGCTGAGGAAAGCTGCATGCAATTCACAGGAGACTGAATGTGTGAGTGCCAGATAGAAAAACCACAGAGGTCAGGATGCCATGTCCATTAGAGCTCGTAGCACTCCACCATATGCCCAGGATGTCAGATGTGGATCTTCCCTGATGGTTTTCAATCTTGCTTTGAACTTACCTCTCCTTTCTATGCACCCATCTTCCCTTTTACGATAGAAATATTTACTCTGTGATATTGTATATTGAAAATGTGTGATCAGTTTAGTTTAAAGGGTAGACAGATAAGATTTTGAATTGAGCATCAGAAGAGTATTTCAGCTGGAATTTTTGAGCCATGTTGGAATACCTGGGGATATGGACTAAATGTATTTTGCTTTATGAGATGGGCAATGAGCCTCTTGAGGACTAGCTGTGGAATGTTTTTCTTTTTAAATGACATTTTTGGGTATCAAACTGACAAAAGGGTAGACTTCTGATGACTTTCACTGTCAGCTTGACTGGACTCAGAATTATTTGGTGACTGGAGCGTACCTCTGGGTTGTTATGGGGTTACCTGAAGACAGTAGTCCCAACATAAATGTGGATGTGCCATGGTCCTAGGACCCAGAGGGATTAAGAGGGACTAAGGGAAAAGTCTATCCAGCACCAGCATTTCCTATTTCTCTGTTTCCTGACAGAGCACGATATGAACTACTCTCTATCCAAGCCCTCCCTGCCACTACTCAACATCCTAACATTCCGAGCAAATTACCTTCTGCCCTTTATGCCATTTCTGTTAGATGCTTCTGTTACAGTGAAGAGAAACTCATTAATGTAGTGGGCAAAAAAGTATTCATGTTCTACATAGATCACCCAGTGACCATATTTATTGAGGAAAATAAAACATAGGACTTCACCTAGCCCCTAAGAAAGATAGAAGACAGTCTTTGTGTAAATCTAAGCTCTTTCCTAGTTAAATGACAATTCTTCAAAATGTGTTTTACAGTGTCATTTCTGGGTCACACTGCCTCTATCCTGTGAAAACCCTTCCCTCCTTCTAAGCCGGCTTATCATCTTCCTCTCATTCCAGATAACTTATGGGCAAGTAGAGGGGTTGAAGCCGTAGCTACTATGTTTAAGACACTGAATTCGAATATCTGTCAGCCACACAAAGTATGAAAGTAGCCCACATTTAAGTTTTAACATATAGATAAAAGCTGTTATTCTTGGAATAGTGGGTGTTATTAGTTTATCTTTTTTTTCCTGAATGCATTTTCAGTAGAAATGTGAATAGTAAAGACTGCTTATAAGGTTTCAGAAGAGAGTAAAGACTCTATTGGAAAGTGTGCTGGAGGCCCTTCATGGCACATTCTGTCAAAAAAAAAAAAAAATGTCACTACATTTCTCCATGCCATGAAACATCATCGGAGGCTGGGTTTATTAAGTACTCTTGAAAGCACCTGGGTTCTTTGAAAATTTACAGAGAAGCTTGGTGATTCTTTGTGGTGTGCTTAGAGACTCTTGATTTGAAGATTCTTAAAATTGGCACAGTGAGGATGTGAGAAACATCACCTCATTCTTAGAAAATGTAACTTTAAAAGTATGTTATATAAATTTCCTGGTGATGTCACAACAAAGTACTGGATTGTTTAAACAAACTGAGTCATTTAAGTAATAGAAATGCCTTGTGTCAATTTAGGAGGCTAGCAGGAGGGCTCTGAAGATTTCTCAAAGGGCCAAAAGGGAAAATCTGCCCCACGCCCTTTGTTAACATCTAGTGATTTTTTTTTTTTTTTTTTTGAGAATCTTGGGCGTTAACTGAATATAAATATCATTTGGCTCTCTATCTTCATCTAGACACAGCATAGTCTTGATACACACAGTTGTCTCCCCTGTTAAATTCACCCCTGTTATAGACACACATTAAGGTAATTTGTGGTCCCATTGTATTAACTATTATATCATCTTACCTTCATTAATTATATTTTTATTTATGTTCACATTCTAAGATACTAGATGTCAAAAGTTCAAGGTAAGAATTTGGAAAGACAGTATTAAAGCTATTCAGTACATTTCTATTGCACAAATGACCCAGTTTGTCTGGGTACATTATGCAATATGTACCCAAATGGCTTTATTCTTTATACAGAGCCATTTGTGTTACAAAACACTCCACTACAGTGCTGCTGTCTTGGGACAACCCTGAGGGCTTGTACTAATCATCTTTAGTACAACTTGAATAGCATTTCAGAAACTTTCATGGTTTTCACTTTCATGTAACTATATTTGCACATTCCTTTCTTTTAAACTGTTACATTCTCTGAAATAGAAAAGGGACTGTGGGCCAAACCCCAAATCAGGACAATTACTGTCCATGATTTGCTTTTATATTGCATTAATAGACATTTTTTTCTGAGAGATTATTTTCATAATTCTGCCTTGCATGGATGAACATTAAAATGAGTTTAAATTCTTTGAAACCATATCAACAGGTACTGGAATTTAGCACTAAATTATGGAAAATAGCCATGGATTCAACATTGACTAGGAAATACACTCATACCTTGGTTCCGTGAGCAGGTGAATTAAAGCACTATGTTAAAGCTTTAAAACATAGTACAGCCTTTCGTAGGAAATAGTCTTTCATATGACTAAAACATGTACCCTTGAAATTGCTTTTTTATATTTGGCAATTCAAATACTCAAATAAACTTACCTTGCCAATAGAGCTTTAATATGGCATTCTTACAATTCAAAGGGCCTAGAAATTTCTGTTGTATAAACTTTTCCACAGTTTTGGGAGTTTGCATGGGAAAGACAGAATACCACCATGTAGCCTAGGATGGCTTTGAACTTTTACTTCTCTCACTTTAGTCTTTCATGTGTTGGGTTAAAGGCCTTTGTCATCAGACACAGCATCCTGAATTCCAGAAATTTTGTTTCTTAAATCTAAAACACTCATTGTTTGGACAAAAACAAAACTTTTGAATCTTCCTAGATTAGCCACTCTGCAGTGGAGTGCTTTCTTAGTAGTATTACATAAAAAAGATCTAACTTGTAGAAGAAAATGAATGAACGCAAGAACAATTCCTTAGCAGTGGAGACCTTAACTTCTTCGATGCATCTTGTCTTAGTAAATGTCACTGTAGATGTTGTGCTTCCAGAACACCTAAGAGCTGAGTTATAAACAACTGATGACTGATGACACTTGAAAATTGGTGTTACCCATGTTATTGGCAAAGCATTTACACCATTAATGCCACACAGACTTCAGTAGAGTTAATCCAAAATTTCCTGTCTCATATATTCTCACTAAAGACATGTGAATTGATCTCTGGAGCATTATTATTTTCTTGTTCCTCTTTTATAAGTCTTGACAGCTTCTGGAATCAACACCGAAGAGGCAGGGGTTAACTTTAATGCTATGGCCTCTGCCAGAGTCACTTCACTAAAAAGGAATGTCAACTAGAAAGAAAGCAATGGTTAGTCTTGCAAAAGTATTCTGTGCATACTTGGAAAAAATACACTCTCAAATTAAACAAGTAAGATTTCCTCACCTCCATAAGTTCCTATATCATGTCAGCTCAATTGCATATGCTATCTTTATAAGCAATGCCTAACACATTCAGAAATTGCTATCAATTTCTTTGCTCTTTGCATGGTCCCCTAAGGTCCACTAAGGTAATGAAAAGCAAAGCAGCTCTCTATGGGTTTGTAGAGGAGGCTAACACTAACCTGCATTTTATTAAACTCCCGGGCAGAAAATACTATCATCCTAGTTGCCTTACAATGAATATCATAGGTTGGGTTTAAGAAAAGAGAGTTTGTCTCTATTATTAAGATATTAAGCATGAACCCGTCATCTTCAAATATGTTTTTAATAGGATTGGGACTTGACAGAGATCACATTCAAATCACTCAAAACAGGAATAGTACAGAGTCTTTTAGTACAGTGACTAATGAGTTGAGAAAATGTCATTCATTTGTCCAGTGGGAAAAATGTCCAGTGTTTTCCCTGCCACTGTATAATCAGATAAGACTTCTGGGCTGGGAAAATGGCATGATTCTTGATGCTCACCAAAGGTTAATATGACTGCACTATGTGACATGAGGATTTTTTATTTTGTTTTTGTGTTTTGCCCTTAGATGAGCACCTATCACCTCATTTTCTTTACATGAGGGTGGTGGAGTTTCTAAGATAAGCATCAAAAGAGACAGCTAGTGTGTCCTTTACTTCGTTCCAGGCATGGCATGGACATCTGACTCTCATCCTCACAGACTCAGAGAATGTATTCACCATATTCACCAGCAAACCAAGAGCCAGAACAAGCATCAGAGCATCAATTTACATGTTAACACTGTCTTCACTATATATCAAACAGTGTAAGAAGGTATGAATGGGGAAGCCAAATTATGACTTCCAGCTCAACATGATGGCATAGAATCATCACATGTTAGGCTTGGTGAAGTCAACTTCAGACTCACTGGGCACTCTGGGGAGGTTTCACTACCCAGACTGATTGATGAAGGTTCCTAGTGCCACTACCAATAGTATGTGTGAATATTCTTTGTTTATTTTATTTGATGAGCATGCTACTATCTTGCCATTCTGATCATGTTACTTGGTACTTTTCTGCTTTCATGTATTAAATCATTAACTTAAGTCATAAAGATAACTTTCTTCACATTTCGTCATTACCTTTCAAACTCTTGACAGGATGGAATATAAGCAATGGACACTTTCCAGAGGTACCCTCATATACATTCTGTAATAGCTTCTACTATTTCAAAATGATTTTGTACAATCCCCTAGTCATGTCTTCATTCATACATCCTTAGATTTATCATGTCATGTATAGCTTGAACATCATGAATTTATTAATATTCTATTAGGCTACAAAATTCCATCAGAAAATATCCATACTGATTATAAGACTCAACCAGCATTAAAAGTATTAAAATATGTCACTGGTACCCTGGTAGTACCTTGCAAATGATTGTGCTTGATAGTTAAGATTCCTTTTCCTTCTAAATTGTTATCTGGTTAGTCTTTCCTTCTCAAAACTATTTTATCATTATAAGCTCCCTTGATCTAACCCTTCTTGATAGGTCCTTAATAATTAAAGTTTTATACCTCATCTTTCTCATTCTCCATGAATTTCATTGGCATCCAAAACTAACAACTAAAGTTCATACTGACAACTTTATTAAGTTTTAACATTCAAATTACTTTTTAAAAAGAAAATCAATCGTGTGTGTGTGAGTGTGTGTGTGTGTGTGTGTGTGCGCGCGCATGCACACGCATATGCTTAAGCTCACATTACAGTGCCATGTGGAGAGATCAGAGGAAAACTTAGAGGAGTCAGCTCTCTTTTTCTGTCATGTGGATCTCTGAGATCATAACCCAGGTCCTATGGCTTTACAGTAAATGACTTACCTCACTGAGCCATCTTGGTAGCCCTGATACCTTTCATATGTTTTAACTAATGTAAAAGTTTTCAACTTATTTTACTTTATTATTATGTGTTACTTTCACATATTATTTAAGTTTGGCATGGTATTTCTACACATGCATACAGTAAGCAGTAACCAAATACAACCTCCTCTTTATCCGTGTGCCTTGATCATTCCCATATTTAGTAATCATGTGTCTATATTTGGGTCAACATATTATTTCTGTCTGGTTATGTGATTTAATAACATAATTTAAGAGTTTCAATTACTACACATGAAAAACTTTCACTTTTCCATATGGATGAATAATATTCCATTATGATAACTGTAATATTTAAGTAAAATGTTTTTATTCAGTAGTCTTTTGAAACTTTAGGACTGTATTTACAAATTCCTGGGTGTTTCGGTGAATTAGTTAAATTGCATTGGCTCTTGGTGGGTTGTGTGTGCACTATACCCACCTGAGAGCTCTCTGGATTCTTGAATGAGCCACACACACACACACACACACACACACACACACACACACACACACACACCAGCTAATTTTGATATACCTTGACTGTCTCAATGGCTGGGCACTTCTAAATCTCCCTGTGGCTAGCATGCATTTTCCCCTCCAACTTTCCTGAATCAACTTGCTAACTCAACATTTCATCGTTGCAACCCCAGACCCAATTGGGAAAGTGGCCCTTTGGGTTATTTTCCTGGATCCTTACATGTCAGATGGCCTTTAAGTTTCATCTTTCTGCTTCTCTGTCCTGGTGCTTCCCTCCTCTCCTCTCTCTCCCAGCCCCTTATCCTCATAATCTAAAAGTCTCACCTTCATCTTTCTGTCCAGCAATTGGCTGTATGGCAATTCTTTATTAATCAAAGCCAGCTTTGGGCAGGGACCTCAGGTGTGGAAGCACTGCTTTTTGAGAGCTGAAATAAGACGAAGCATTAGAACCAATCCCCAGCACCTCGGATAATCTTGAGAAAGACCTTTGGAGTCTATCCTAGATAATCCTGTAAACTCTGGCTGCAACTCTGAATCCTCTGTCCTCCTTAACTTATTCAAGCCCACATTGCCATCAGACTATGATTCCCAAGCTTTCTGCATTGGAAAATAAGAATTGGATCACTTCCTTATACAGCTGGCCCTCTGGGTGTGATTATACGGTTCTGATTGTTTCTGAAATATTTTTCCCTGGCCCTGTAAATGTTACTCTTAGACTTGTACAAATGAGAAAACAGTAGAGATTCAAAAGTTTTCCACTGGAGGCCAAAAACACATACTAGTCACATCTTCTTTGTGCTTACTTCAAAGGTAAGCATTCTGAACCTCTCCCAGGTGATGCTTGCTTGAGTGAGTTTACTACATGGCACCATGCTCCACATTGGGCTATCATACACTTAAATGCCCACCCACTCCAGCAAGCCTTCTCTTCATTCATCTTCATTCATCCTGTCTCAGAAGGAATTGCCATTTCCCATAGGACCAGAAGTAATATTTTACCCGTTCTCCCTCCTTTAATCTCTTCTGCTTCTATACTCTAGCTTATAATTGATGACTAACTCCTCCATAGTCAACATGTCAAATATATTTAATACTTTTTTCTCCTTTCTGTACTTCCATTGGTTTCATCTAAGGTAAGATTCTCAAAGCCTTCCATTTCGTGACAAACAAACATGACTCCATCTTAACTTTGCTGAATCTACTCTTTATGTTGATACTATAATAACCCTGCCAAGGCTTAACTCTTACTGTAATTTCACTGTTTAGAGACCCTACATGATATACTATGGCCAACCCAGAGAATCTACAGTTATCAAAGCCACACCAAACTACCTGAAATGCATACCTAAGAACAATTTATTTCAAACATCCCTGACTTTTTTTCTTTTCCTTAAAGTAATATTGTTTCTCTACTTAAATCATATAGAAAATTCATTTTTCTCAAATGCCTGGAAGACATTGCTAATGCTACCAGAGCAAAAGTTTGGCAAAAGCATCCCTCCTTCCTGTCCCAATTTCCACATCCTATAAAGCAGAGAAAATTTCTGGATGAAATGTGTTAATTACTGAATATCTAAATCTAGCCCCAAACTTTTTACATGGAAGTCAAAGGACTCTTTTATTCTTAAGATATGTTGGGTTAGATTTCTGTTAGTTGCAACATGAGTTTTGATAAATGCAAAAATTAGTCAATACAATAATAAGTAGGAAGTACAAATAATAAATTGATCATCAATCAAAAGTTACCTTTCATAAGAGAAACTGAACAAAACATATGACTCATGAATTTAGTGGCACACTGTCGTATATATCAGAACAAAGAACAGGAGGGGTATATAGTTAATGGAGTATTATTAAGGGTAGATCTTATCTCTTTTGAGTTTTATTGATGTGGTTCAGTCTTTAAAGTTTTAAGAGAAACAGATGATACAATGTCCCAAGAGAATCTGAAAGCTGTTAGAGTTAATTAGCAGCTCAGTAGTTGGTGCTGGCCTTCTAAGCATCAGAGTCCAGGATCACATCACACAGATGAGCTAACAACATACAGATCTTAACCACTGTTTATCCCATTCAGAGGCCTCCAGTGGCATTTGGTGATTGTTGACCTTATTACACAAAGCACAGCATTTATCATTGAGCTTCAAGACCATTAATCTTTCTATCAAACCACAAAACTGGAATCATTTACATTAATAACTCCACTGTTTGCAGGCCAAGTGCTGTGTCAGTGCAAACACATTTCCCAAGGAGTAGTTTCATTAAAAGACACTGGGTGAAGCCCACCATTTCCTCTGAGTTAAATTCCATTTTTTTTTTGATGTAATTGTGGCTTCTGACAGCTCCTTTGTTTGTAGATTTTAATTCATAAAGAGAAACAAAGGTCATTTGTCAAGATGAAGACTTTTATAGACTAAAGAGTATGGATAATGATTAAATATAACAATCCAAATGACCATTACTTCTGAGGTGTCACAACTTATGAGAAATAGAAGTTAAAAGGACAGGGCACCATGTCTCCTGGGCTAAGCTGGAAGATGTAGGAGTTCTAGCACAGATATAATGTCTTTCCTGTCACTGTGTTTTCCCAGGCCTACCAGATTCCTGGGGACCAAGAAGGACTGCTAAATGAGATCCTCTTTCCACTTCAAATACCATCTGTCACAAAGGGATAAAGGGAAAATCCAATCTTTTGTGGAGCACCTCACATCTCTTTAGCTCCATGGTTCTATTATTCTTCAGTGGCCCAGAGAAGGCACTGCAGTAGGTGTGGCTTCAAAGACAGTTCAATTTGAGGCACAGAGAAAGGGTGCCATACAGAAAAGGTGAAGACTACACAGAGGTCATTTCCAAAGAGCATTAATTTCAGCAACTCTCAATGTCACTTTTGTAGCTCTTCCTCACTCTGGGAGCTCCAGTGATTCTGAACACAACACCATGAACACATACCATACTCCCCACCCCTGCCATGCCTACTGTGCAGTCTTGGCTCTGTAGTACAGGCCTATAGCACTGTACCTCAGTGTCTCTTATTCTTCCTCTTTCAGGCCAGCTGAAATGTTACCCTCAGACCTCCGAACTGAGCTCAGAGAGTTTCCACATTGGTCCTATATATCAGTAGAAGCCAGATGCTAATGGAATCAAGAACAATTTGTCAGAGGCCACCAAAAATTACAAGTCTAAAGTGAGGCATGAAGTAATCACAACACTTAGGGGCCAGAGATCAGGAACTCAGAGTCAGCCTCCAGTTCATCATGAGTTCAAGGTCAACCTGGACAACATGATGTCCTGTTTCAAAAGAACAACAACAAATAGGTAGACAAATGTGCAAGCAACATCTCTTTTACACTTTGAAACCTCACAAATGCTCAGCAATTGCTCTACTAGTAAGCCCTATCCCCACACCTACAATAGCTTGTTTGTTTTTAACAAAAAAAACAAAAAACAAAAAAAAAAAACAATTGATAGAAATAAGTAAAATGAGCCCAGAATACCAGAAAAGGGAACACTGGAGTCTGTGTTGAAATACACTGTGAGCCTCATCAAGGGAGAGCAGCTGCCAACTTTATCTGATTATTATATTATTAAGTGAATATCTTTGTGGATGAGATGATTTTTATTGGAGTGCAATGTGGGATGTGGAAGCTGACCTCCAGCAAGCTTCCACTTCTTAAGAAATCATAAGAAAAGAGCTAAAGAGATGGTCCAGAGATTTAGAGAGCTTGGTGCTCTTGCAGAAGAGCCCAGTTCTATTTGGCAAATCACAACTCGCTGTGACTTCAATTTCAAGGGATTCATCACCTTCTTCTGAAACCTGCAGGCATGAACAAAACATCCTTACTTAGAAAATAAAATAAATCTAAATTTTTTTTAAGAAAGCATAGGAAGAAAGTGTGCCTTTTAGTTTGTGGTTTGAGTTTGTGATAACTTCTATGCATCTTGGATTTGCATATTTCATTATTTTACTTTGCTTTCAGGGAATCAATAGAGCAGTACAAAATACTGAGTCTTGTGGGGACTTTTGTGGGGAGTATGAGTGTAGATGAGCTGATAGAGTGTGCTTGGCTAACATGCAGAAGTTCTGAGGTGGATCCCAGCACTTCATAGGACCCATAGGCTCATGGCTGACATCCAGGCCTTATAGTTTTAGATCATTTCAGCTACATAGAGAAAACCCAACCTGGGTTATAAGTGATCCTGGAGAGAGAGAGAGAGAGAGAGAGAGAGAGAGAGGAGAGAGAGAGAGAGAGAGGAGAGGAGAGAGAGATAATAGGAAGGAGAGATAATGTTATTTTGTTAACATTGTTATGTGTTTATATGCCAAGTCTTCTTTATTAAATTCTTTGATATCTGCACTGGCTAGTTTTTAGGACAACTTGACACAAACTAGAGTCATCTTACAAGAGAGAATGTCAATTGAGAAAATATCTCCATAAGATCCAGCTGTAGACACACTTGTGGAGTATTTTCTTTATTAGTGATTGATGGGGGAGGACTGAGTCCATTGTAACACCCCTGGGCTTATGGTCTTGGGTGCTTTAAGAAAACAGGCTAAGCCAGCCTTGAGGAGAAAGCCAATAAGTAGCACTCCTCCATGGCCTCTGCCTCAGTTCCTGCCTCAAGTTTGCTGCTTGAGTTTCTGCTTTGCTAATTTAACAAAAATAAATCCTTTCCTTTCAAGTTACTTGTGGTCATGGTATTTAATCACAATAATAGTGACCTAAGACACTATCCTTGAGTCAAACTTGAATTACTCTTTCTGAGTAAAGTCTGATTAGCAGATTAGCATGCAGAAACATTCATTCTTGAGCATATTGTCCATGGCTGGCTTTGTTTTTGTTTGTTGTTGTCGAGTTGTTTTGTTTGTTTTTTTTGTTTGCTTTTTTGTATTTAGCAGTAAATGCTTGGAGTCACACAGAGACCAAATGGCATATAAGATTAATATACTTACCCTCTGATCTTTTATAGAAAATAAATAAATAAAATCTCCACTCTGCTCCTAATCTTGCCCACTGTCTCCACACTGTAGCCACTCACCATATCTTACCTCCTCTTGCTTGTCCTAATCTTGGACACACTCTTAAATTCATGGCCACCTCATGAGTAAACACTTAATACTTTTCCTCTCTTTCAAGTGCTAGCCTCTTGACCATTGGGATCTTGCTCCATTATTCCATTTTTCTTTCAAAGTATACCTCAGATGATTAATATTTATATTCCCTTGGAAATTTATACTTGTTATTCATCCCAAATGGTGGTATGGTGGTATAGAATCTACTTCCAGGAAGAACCTCTCAGGCCAAGCATGTTGGAGCTTCCATTCTTGCTCAAAAGGGTACCACTTCTCACATTTGCTTAACTCCCAGGTTCACTCAACTCTTACCTCTCCCTCCTATAGGCTATTTTTAACATGGAAGCCAGAGTGATCGATTGAAACATAGGCAACCATGTCATTTAGCAACTCATGATATTCTGATGTTTCCTTTCTCAGCATCTTTACTCAACTTCACACAGTCTGCTCCCCAGCAGGAACTATGGCTGCTCTCCTGTCACTCCCTTCATCCTGGCTTCCCTCTAGCCTATCAGAACTCCCACATCACTCTTCTTAAACATAGCCAACATACCTCTCAGAGCTTTTTGCTTGCTTTTCCCTCTTCAGGAAAGATCTGTCCCAAAGACATTTGCTTAGCTCACTCTGGTTTCTCCTTCAAATACCTGATGTGCCCTACTTCTGAGTGAGGCCTCCTCTGGTTCTGCAGTCTTAATTTCCTTAATCCCTCTTTCCACACTCCCACTTTTTTTTTTTTTGCCATGAACCAATGTATTTTGATTAATTTTCTCTACTTGGAATGAATTTTAATACTCATTAGTATAGTTCATAGTCTAGTACAGTCTGGTAGGCACATGTGAGTGAAGTGTTCAATAATATCAAGGTACGTCGCATGTACTTAGTAACAAGAGCAGGATTTGGGAAGCAGCAGATGTGAATTGGAAGCCCAGCTTTGCCCAGTCTAAGACAAGGTATGTAACCATGTGACAGCAGGCTGCCTGCTGGACAGGTTTATCATGTGGAAAATGTGGGTAATAGACTACCTAACTAATCTACTTTCTATAAGAATCACATATACCATGTATGTAACTTGCCTAATAGGTAACTGATTTCTATAAGGGTTCATTTTTTTTAAGATTTCTTCCATTTATTTCCCTGCTTCATTTCACCCAGGAATATAAACTCTTTTCAGCACCAGCATTAAAGACTAAATCCAAAACCTTGATTAGGTGAAGAAAAATATGACCTTCAAAAATAAAAGCTTCAGAACCCCAGAGTTGGAGATGCATTGCAGTGAATTTAACACAGAACTATATGGTTTAAGATGCAGGCAAGTTAGTAGCACCTTTAGAAATAGCCTGGCTTATGTTATTAACCAGATAAACTGCTGATATCCCTCAAAGTTCAGAAATTTTCTTTCTTAAAAGCAATTTTTTAAAAAGAAACATTTTTAGACAGCTCTTACTGGAAAACGCCAGATCAAACATCCTACCTAGCTCTCCCTGAGATCTGTCTATGCCCCCGGGAAACAGTTTCTAGGTAGCTAGACTCTTCAAATATTTGAGGATTAAGTGAAAGAATAAATAAATGCATGAATTCATTAATGAATGCTCTTTCAGAGGCCGACGATGAGTGTCTCTGTGGTTTTGGTCTTTCAACAGCCACTTAGGAGGGCAGGAGAGGTGGGGTGGCCACCATGTGGGCCTTATGAGTGTAATTTGGCATTCAGGCTGGACTATATCACTGTTTTGCTCTTTCATTTCCATAGACCTCCTTCGGCCACAAGAGCTGAAGGCTAGTGCTGATATTTTCCTGGTTGAGCTGTTTAGCTCTCAGTCTCAAGAAGTCACTTGCTTCTTCTAACCACACTGATGAGTATTTGTGAGTTTTTACTGAAGACAGATCTGCAGTGGTTAATGAGATCATACTAACATCTCTTGGCAGAAGAATTCTAGAATTCATTTCTTTTATAAAGCCACATGATTTGTTTCTGTTCCTTTGTGATTAGCACAATACTTCTTGACTTATAAATACCCCTTCTAAAAGTATAAACAAGCCCCATGTTGATTCTCCCATTGAACTCTAATCAGTGACAACCAGAGATAGTGAGCTGAAGCTTCATTCTTTAAGGCTTGGTGTCTTCTCTGAGTACACCCCATTCATGCAACTTCTGAAGGTCTTTCCCATAGAACTTTTACTAAAATATAGTGATGAAATATGGACTTATTTTGAATGTAATTAAAACTCACTTAAGATTCTCCTAAAGGACTCAGTTACTATGCAGGCCCCAGATAGAAGCATGATCTTACAGGCCTGTTACAATGATAAAACACCCCAGGGAAAGCAACTAAAAGGAAAGAGTGGATTGTTTGGCTCACAGTTCCAAGTTATAGATATCGATGAGAGGAAGTCAGGGTGGCTGAAACCAGAAGTACCAAGTCATGTTGCAACCATGGGAAAGTATAGTCATCCCTGCTAGTATTCATGCTAGCTTTCTCCATTTTTTTATACTGTCCAAAATCTCCGGCCTAAGGAACAGTGGGACCCACAGGGGGTGGGGTAGTATTGTAATAAAAATAACCCGTCACAGACATTCGCCCAGACCAATGATTAGAAAATCTTGCAGTCAAGAAGTATTCCCAGACAGGAGCCTAGCATAGTATGGCTGTCCTCTGAGAGGCTCCACCAGCATCTGACTAGATGCAGATACTCACAGCCAACCATTGGACTGATCCAGGGAACCCCAATGTGAGAGTTAGGGGAAGGACTAAAGGTGCTTAAGAGGATTGCAGCCCCATAGGAAGAACAACAATATTACCTAACTGGACCTCTCAGAGCTCTGAGGGAGTAAACCACCAAAAAGTATACATGGGCCAGTTCATGGCTCCAGCCACATATGTAGCAGAGGATTGCCTTATCTGGCATCAATGGGAGGGGAGGCCCTTGGATCTGTGGAAGTTTATTACCCCAGTGAAGGGGGATGCTAGAGCAGTGAGGCAGGAGTAAGTGGAGGAGCACCCTATAGAGGCAAAGGGGAGAGGGGAGGAGATGGGAGACAACATTGAAATGTAAATAAATAAATTAACCAATAAAAATAAATAAAATAAAATAGAAAAATAAGAAAAAGAAAATCATGCAATAAGATGACAATTCTCAGTAATTCTAGATCATGTCAACTTGACTATGCACCACAATTTCTTCAGCCTGTTTCCTCATTTCTAAATTATTCTCAGTAACATTACCCACAATGAGATATTATAAGAAAAAAATTCATACAACATGATCAAAAGTGTTGGCTATTTTATTATTATCATAATTAAACCAAAATAACAAATGTTATTGTTATCTTGATATATCTCATAGTGATATGTTAAATTTAAATATTTAATGTTTTTTTATTTTTTTCTTTCATTGAGGAAAAAGCAGTCAATCATCATTTCTGCCCCACAACCTCCAGAATCCATTTCTGATCACAGTGTTTATTCTGAACTTTTGATTTGTAGAGCAAGCTACTTTTCAAAGTTTCAATCCAATAAAGGTAAAAATAGGAGGAAGCAATAAAAAGAGTCAAATGATGCAGCAAGAAGTTACTATATTACTAGAGAGGTGTAAACTCACAGGGGAAATGGCATCTCCACTTATTAATAGTAGCATCTAAGCATGGACTTAGGACTATGCCTCAAAGCAATGAGAATGCTAAGATGAGTGGAAGAGTTCAGAACCAAATGGCAGCTGCAACCTGCCCTTAAAGCCTCAAGGAACTGAAATCATGGTAATTCCCCAACTGAGGAAATGCATGCAGTTTTCTGGCTACTGGAATATTAATGTGCATGTCTCTCATAAAGAATACAAATGAAAGAAGACAGTCTCAGGAACCTGAGAATCAGAGAAACCTCTCTGGAAAATTCTGTGACAGGCTATGAGTACATTCTTAAAAGAATGTTTGTATTTCAAAAACTTGACCTTCAGAGCTTTTGACACAAAACTATCTTTTCTTCTATTTACTTTTTTTTTTTTTGAAAACCAATATAATGGAGTGTTGTCTTTACATGCAGAGGATGAGTTTTCCATATAAAATATCAAGCTTCCAGTTTCTGCTCATTGGCCTACCTGCTCATCTATAGGTTTGTACAATATAAAGGATATAGCCAAAAATGGAAGCACTCAGTCTGGAAAGTTCAAACTACAAGGTAAAAAGTCACAGCTTGTTGACAGGGGACATCAGTATCCAGTAGAAAAGTAAAGTAATTTTCATATGAAGTTCCTTAGTATAGTAGCTATCATGTAGAGGATAATACAGAATGCAAAGTTTGCTTGAGGAGATTTAACTCCTAAAGCTAAGGAACAGAGTGCAGCAGGACCTGCCTATCCCAGAGCTTGGAAAGAGACGCAGGAAGGTCAGGAATTTGAGGGGCTTCTTTTCTCTTTCAATTTAGTTCTAAGACCTAGAACTTCTCTTCCACATCTCCAGCCCTACACACTGAACCTCACATCCAGAACCAGACACCAGTTCTCACATCGAGTGCCACACATCAACCCTCACATTTGTCTCTGAACCCTGATCAAGAGAGCAAGCCTCCTTTAAAAACAACAAAAACCAGGATCCAGTTAAGCTACAACAAAAGCATGCACGACTTCCTCTGGGCTTGTCCTGGTGAAGCCTGTATAAGTGGAAATCAACACATTGAAGGAGGAGAGACCCTTGGTCCTGTGAAGGCTTGATGCCCCAGTGAAGGGGAATGTCATAGTGATGAGCTGGGAGTGGGTAGGCTGGTGGGGGAGCACCTCCTCATAGAAGCAGAGGGAGGAAGGATGGGATAGGGAGTTTCTGGAGGGGAAACTGGGAAAAGGAATAACGTTTGAAATGTAAATAAAGAAAATTTCCAATAAAAAAAAAAGAGGATATATACTTTAAAGAAAACAAGATTATTGTGTATAGTCACTATTCATATGTGTCCATTCATATTATATGTTAGCAATTAAGACACTAACACAATCTAAAGTAATAAAATTTACAAAAGCAATAAAATTTACTTCCATGTAAATTTTTTATTAAAAATTCCTTTATCAAGAATATCTGATAACAGATTAAATTCATTTCATTATTTAAATAATAAAGAGAAAGTACACTCAATACATTTGACTCACAGGGTGTCCTTGCTCGGTCCTGCCCCCTTCAGGATTCCCAAGCCGCAGAGGTTAAGCTATATCTGGCCTTCATAAGATGCTTACAGAAAAAGACAAAATTTAAAGAACAATGGCATCTGGGCAAGTCACTGAGGACCAGAACCACTGTGAAAATGATGATGGGGACAGTCTATAGAAATCAAACAACAGAAAATATGAACAAGGGGAAGCCATCGCTAATGAAAAGTAGCCCTAGTACTGTGAGATCAGACACTCTTCTCTGAAAATCTGGGGATGTACCACTGCCTAAATGTATATCAGAATTCTTCAGAGTATGCTAAGTACAAATCCTTTGGATATTCAAAGCCAGTATTTTTAACTCGGTGTAAGATTTTCATAATCATTAATATGCAACTTAGAATACTCACTACTATGTTAAGATTTCCTTGAACATAAAAGTAAACATCTGTGGACATCCCAAATTCCTAATAAATTTCTAATAAAATGAGTGATGAATATTGTGAGGTGTCCTTAAACTTCAGGTGATGGTAGAGAGCCATGGTACAAAGCAGTGTTGTGGTCACTGACAATATGCATAATGGTGTCCCCTACTGGCATAATGTGACATGACATGACAGAAGTACTTAGTTACGGAAGGCTGAGGGCTGTTCTGTGACAAATACTACCAAGGCACAAAAGTTACAACGATAAGTATACAGTTGTGCTTCTCCACTATCAGATGAAGCAAACAGTAATCTAAGAATGACAAGAGCCTTGGATCCATAGTCACTTAGTCCTATTGCTGTGGGCCTTACCAGGTCCTGCATTTCTATAGGAATGCATGAAGGTGAGCCTACCATCACAGGCAGGGAGGAAGGAGGCTAAGAGAGATCTAGGTTTGACAATCAAAGGCACAGCTCCAGTTACATGACCTCCCTCCCTCTCTCTCTCTCTCTCTCTCTCTCTCTCTCTCTTACACACACACACACACACACACACACACACAAAGAGACAGAGACAGACAAACAGACAAAAAGACAGAAAGACAGAGAGACAGAGAGAACCCAAGTTTCTACCACTCTTAACTGTGACATAGGCTGGGGTCTTGCCTTTAGTGTACAGACCTTTGAGGATAGGTATGGTCCAACGCTCACACTTGTTCTTACTGGAACTCTTCACTTTTTAAATGCTGGAAGTAGAAACAGAGCATAGAGAAAGTACTCAAGGTTAGTGTGTAGACTAGAACCTTTGCAACACTCTTCTCTGAAAATCTGGGGATGTACTGCTACCTAAATGTATATCAGAATTCTTCAGAGTATGTTAAGTACAAATCCTTTGGATATTCAAAGCCAGTATTTTTAACTCGATGTAAGGTTTTCATAATCATTAATATGCAACTTAGAATACTCTCTACTTTCCTTGAAAGGACGTTGCACTGTCTTTCTTGTTAGAGTCACTTGAAAGGGTGTGAACCTGCCAGAATAGCCGAAAGAATGTGTATTATACGAAAATTGGTAAGTATACAAGATAATAAATATAATTTTTCAACAGCAATAAGATAGTGAGTAAAACATTATATATTCATGCAGTGTAACACTGTGTAGCAATGAAGATAAAAATACATACATAGTAGATTATCTTTTAGGGAAATGGGCAAGAAATAGACAAGATACATTGCTAATGGAAAATAATAGTAATAAAACAGTGTACCCATAAAAGTTCCACTTAAAGGATAGGTACATATACATGGAAAAGAGAGCAGATGGCATGTTTCAAAGTGTTATTATTGTGTCTTGGGGTATAATTTAGTGGCAGGCAGCCATGATGGCCAATCCTCGTAGCACATACACACACACACACACACACACACACACACACACACACAGCCATCCTCTGGCATCCACACACATTCTGTGATACATATACACATGTCACACACATGCACACATGCACACAACCATACTCTGACATCCACAACAAGCTGTGATACATATACAAGTGTTATACACACAGTCTTACTCTAGCATCCACACACAAGCTGTGATGCATGTACATGTGACACACATGCACACACACAGACAAAGTCATACTCTGACATCCACCATCTACACACATGCTTTGATACCTGAACATGTGTTACACACACATGCACACACACCGCACACACACTCGGTGAGTGTGTGTGTGGCATATCTACATATATACAACATACGTGTAGATGTCAATGAACAACTTGTAGAAGTTGATTCTAACACTTGGGTTCTCATAGCTGAGCTCAGTTCATCAGCCTAGCGGTAAGTTCCTTTACTTGCTGAATCATCTCACTAGCACAGAACACAGAGCTGCTAAAGGACAATTGCATAGTATGGCTTTAGCTATCTGTAACCTGTTGACTTTCAATTTGACTGGAATGAGCCTTAACTAGATAGTATTCCATAGTTATAACAAACTTATTCTCAGGGTTAGTGAAAATGCTGCCGTCAAAATACAGGAGCTGGGGACATAGATCAGTTGGTAAAGTGCTAGTTGTGCAGGCATGAGGTCCTGATTTCAATCATCAGCACCATGTAAAAAGCTGAGCATGGGCGGCGCATATGTAGTAGAGGAGTGACAGCCTTGTCTGGCCACAGTGGGAGAAGATGCGTCTAGTCCTGTAGAGACTTGATACCCCAGAGAAGGGGACTGCCTGGAGGGCACCCTCTCAGAGGCAAAGGGGAGGCGGGGTATGGGGTGGAGAACTCTGAAAGGGGACAACATTTGGGATGTTAATTAATTAATTAATTAATTAATTAATTAAAAATAAAGGTACTTTGTATGATACAGAAAAAATATCTGGGCATGGAGACACACTCAGGAATAGGGAGGAAAGGGTGGGGGATCCCTGAGGCCTGCTGACCAGCCAGCCTGGCTTACTCTGAGCACCATACCAGTCAGAAACCTTGTCTCAAAACCAAGGTTGATAGCATCTAAGAAATGACATCAGAAACTGATTTCTTGCTTTCTCACACATATACACACACACACACATACAATTAAAGTATAAATAAATAAACGAATCCAAGACTTAGAATTGTTTTTAATAACGGGGAATTGGAGGCTAAAGTAAGTTGAACTTTCAAGGAAATAAAAAGTCCTACACCTAAAAATTAAAAGAGAAATATAGAAAAGAATATGAAAGAAACTTGCCCTGCAAGAAGATACGGAAATTGAGTTGACTTCGAGTTTAAAATATACTAAAAATGTTGAAAAGATGTGGACTCAATGTTTTTCAAGTATCCTTTCTGGATCGAGGAAGGTCGCTTTCAAGAAGAATCCCATAAGTTCTCCGAATTGTATTTCAAGGACGTTGACACAACGGAGGGTGTGAGCTGGGTATGAGGAGCTGCAGGCCAGAGGAGATGCTTGCCTGAACTAGGAAAAGCTCTGTTTTCAAACACTAGGATCTATGTCATGTAAAAGCAGAGAATCCTTTAAGATAAAGGACAGAATATATGTCAATGCACAATACTCCTAGGAGAGGAAATTGTAATGAAAACTTCCTAAGCCCCCAAGAATACACAAAGCCACAGTTTAATTTTGGTGGGGACTGTCATAGTCATGATGGTGGTAATTTCGGAGGCCAGCTGTTTTCCTATGGAAGAAGCCCACATATGAACGGACTTGCAAATGCTATGTTTCTGCTTTATATCATAGCATGTGATGTCAGTGATGAAGTTAGTCATTAAAAGGAACATAGATAGAAAAAGGGTCAGGAGAGATGATGGCAGCCTGATGGTGTGAGCCCTAGAGAATTAGGAAAAGACTAAAATGGACCAAAAAAAATTAACAAAGAATGCTTCCCTCTCAATATATATATATATATATATATATATATATATATAATAAATATATTTATATAAAAATAAATAAATATATATTTTTTTTTCATTTTTTCACTTGCCATGAATGAATTTTTAAAACATTTTTTTCTTTTGATTTTCACCTATTCTCTTGCCCTTCTTAACATATGAACATAATTTTACTTAGTGATCCAGGTCACTTGAGGCTTTAAAGAGAGGACTTTAGAACCGTAAAAACCACAAAGTCATCTCATAAACATTACAAGGTATTGCACAAAGTGAGACGGAGATGAATTGAGGTGGAGTTTAGACACCCTGATGCAACAGCAGTCCCCTGAGTCATAAAGGAAGCTGGGGACAAGTCCCACTGGCATGACGTCAGCAAGTCCACATGGTTTGTCTTGCCACAAAGTCCACACGGTTTCTTTAGCCATCCAAGTAATAAATAAGATATGTGAGTGCCTGGTGAGGTATTCTTCAATTAGCTCTCAAGGCGGCACACTGGAATCTGGAATATAGGTACTTGCTAGCAAAAACAGCAGAAGTACCCCCAAGATGGTCTCAGTTTCCCATTTTTTTTTCAAACATTGCCCACATGTAAGTCTTTGACAGGATCTGCTTTCCATTCAGAAACTGGGCAAGAGTGAGTTATGTAGGAAAGTAGTTTTAATACCTTTATAGCCAGCACCATACTCAGAGGTGCTTAAAGCCACATCATCACTAAGTCGGCTACGATCATTCAGTGCCCTTCGAATACCTTGATCATCTAGATTCTGATCACTAAGGTAGATGTATGAAAGAACTTTGTCTGATATTTTAGCTCTCTTTAATAGATCTCATGCCCATGGAAAATACTGTGATCATAAATTTATTTCATATATTCATTGCCTTCTCAAAGGAAATGGACTGGTCAGAAAGTCCTAGTCCTTCATGATCTTAGACCTCACACTCTGGTGCCAGTGTTTACCCAACACTGAAATGCTGATTGTCACATTCCATTTCTTTTACCTGACCCTTAAGAAAAAGAAATTACACAATGTTGGAAATGTTTCTCCATTGAAAGAAATATCTTACCATCTAAGATTGCCACATTTAAACAGTTACAATTTAACATCAGCAAATCCAGGAATAAATTTGCATTCTTTAAGGCCATCTGAACTGATTCTGAGAATGAGGTCCATTTTCAGTCTGTTTATTCACTTTGGTTTCCAATTCAACTCTGCTGAAGGCTAGACTCACATGTGTGGTACTTAAACCAGGGTGGTCTGCAGACCACTTTCCATGACCAGTGTGCATCATGAAAAGTCTGTACCCCACTCCACTTTAGAACCATAATAACCACAGTAAAATGTTAGCAAAGGCAGATGAAATTCACTCTTCCTGCTTCACAAAGCTATCACAGCCTTGGAGTTGGTAGCTCCTAGGTCTCAGATACTTTGTGGTACCATTATTATTTTATTACTACTGTTTCACATGTATCTTTTGAAGAATGAGTATCAAAATACAAGATGTGTCATCAATACATAACTGAACAAGTAAGGTGAGATCAGAACTCTATGACCTAATCTTATAGAACTGCCTACAACTAGCCTCCCCTTCAGTTATTTACCAAGAATCCAGCAATTGCAAGTTTAAGAGGCCATAGAGCATAGTAGCAAATCCATATTCACTCTTAACAATCTAGAAACTATAACAGAGAACAGCAAAGTTATTGTATGAATGTGTATTGTAGAACCCTGAAGGGCTGCCATACCCTAGTTGAGACTTTCTGTGTGCTGCTCCTGTCTACCAAGTAACATTCTGCAGTTTTTCTAAGATCAAAACATCCTGATGTAGACATGGTGCCCCAAGCAGGGTATTTACACTTGACAGCCCATTGCCCCCAAGTTGAGTTCCTGTTTGTGTTTTTCCTTCCCTGGCTTGGTGTATATCTTGAACCTGCTCAGTAAAAGTTTTGGCATTCTCTCTTAACAAATGACCCTATAGTCTGTGTCTTCCTTTAATCCCCCAGGCCTACGCCCGAGCTCCATTCCATGGCAGCACTGGCGCTGTCAGTGTATAGACTCTTTTACTAGTAAGAATGAAACTATTGGTCCAAATTTTAGCTTTGCATCTTCTTATTCATAAAGTTTTAAAAATTTATTTATGTCACTAAATGTGTTTCTTCACAAATAAAAGATACAGCAATAGGTACTTCCTAGGTTACTGTTAAGCTGAGATTGAAGTACTATAGGTAGGTGCTTCGCACTGAGTTTAGTAATGGGACACATTTAAAATAGAGTAGGCATTGTAATTATTAGGTATACAATTGTTTGGAAACATATCTGACACAAAGGATAAATGAGTAAATGATAGAATGCCATTGAAAACAGTCAGCCACTGACTCTTGAGTAGAATCTACTCTGGCCATGGATGTGAGGTTCTAATAAAGAATTTCTGTAAATGGCCTGAAATAGCTTTGAACATAAGCAGGAGGAAGATGCAAACAGCAACAGATTAGTTTTCCTAGAAGATGCATCCTACTCTGTAAATATTAATGGTTCTTCCACAACCGTCCAACCAAAGGCCCATGTTGTCCCAGTCCTGTCTATCAGAAACCAGGAGCTTTCCATTGATATTTATATTTGGCTTTAGAGCTAGATTTAAACACAAATACCATTACGCTTTAAAATTTTTTTTGTCTTGATCTCGTTTTCATGTCTGATTTTTTTTTCATGCAACTCCAATAGTACTTGGGAAAGAAACATTCTTGGTAGGCATTTTTTTTTCAAAGACAAATTCATAGCAGAGTTCACAAATCTCTACAAATAAGCTAGAAAAAGGATCAGGCTTAACAACAAATATGGCTAAATAAAGACTTTATACAACTGAGACATGGGGTCAGAGGTGGATAAATGCTTGTATAGACAACAGGGCAAGTTTCTCCATGTCACCCATTCACCTTCAGCTTCCTGTTGTGGGCTGATTACGTCCTCTGTCCTATGCCTTACCTAGATTGTAATGGGGGAAAGTGCTTGGCTAGCCTAAGCTGAGTCGTAGTCATCAGTTCTCAAATGAGTCACAAGGAGGAAGTGTCTTTATGGCATACAAAGACGTTCTCATATCCATGGTTCTGTTTCCTGTCTGTGACAGCTGAAAACACTATTGGTGTGGCTCTTAGTTCTACATTATAACTCTGGTGATCTTACCTGGGCTGCAGTTTTAATTGCCCAGCTTCCTACAACCATCCCTGAACTTAGGGCTTGGGTGGGGAGAAGGCTCAGTTAGTAGAGCACTTGTGATGTATCCATATAAGATGCTGAGTGTAGCCCTGAACATTTGAAATCCTTCTGATTTGGATGGAGATACAGAGACAGCTGGGTCCCTGGAGCTCACTGGCCAGGTTGTCTAGCTGAACTGATAAACTCCAGGTTTAGTGAAAAGAACCTGTATGTAAAATAAGCTGAAGAAAGACTGAGGAAGACATCTGATATGAACCTCTGGTCTCTAACACATGTGTGATCACATATACACATGTGCATCTGCAAGCCCATACACACACACACACACACACACACACACACGTGAACACATGAACAGGCTTCCTAGGTTATAATTCCCCAGAGCTTGACCCACTAAAAGCAAAACCAACCACAACATCTTCAATTTTTCCCTTAATTTTTATTATTTTGTTCTTATAATCCCACCATTTAGATACTGAACCCCTCCATTCCTTCAGATACATAGTTTGGGACTTTCTCAGTCAGTCAGGTTTCCATAGTCTGTTTCTGTCACCAGCAATGAATCAACTTTCACCAAAGCTTCCTCTTCTACGAAGCATTACCAATTTCCACTGGTGTCACCCTGCTCTGAACACTCTTAACTGCTCACCTGAACTGGAAAATGGCTCATGACCAGTCTCCAATCCTCCTATCTCTTTTTGCTCCAACTCAAACATCTTAGTCAGTTATCATATCATGAAGACTCTTATGCTTTAAAAGTCTCACATGCTCCTATTTACCAGTAAACTAAGAACACTTAGCCCTGTGGTCAAGACTATCCTTATCTTTGTAAACATTCATCTCCCATGACTCCAGTATTCTTATCTGTGTTCCATTCAGACCGATCATAAATACCTACTGTCAACCTTGCCCTTTGGCTGTATTCCTCTACAATGGTCCACTAGAAGTTTTGAAGTAAATGAAGCACCAGGCCGGCACAATGGCAAATACTTTGGCCATCCACTCTTCTGTTTCATGCCTCACTTTTTATAAGTGGGTTTTTTTTTCCCTTCCACTGCTAGATGTACCCTTTCTCGTACTTTTGGTTTCTCTCATTATAGAGGCAGACCCACCTTTAGAGTCTGATGTGAACCTGTATGGCATCCTTAAGAATGCAAACCATGAATAAACAATATCCTTGAAACATAATCGATCACACACCTCCAGGCCTGATTACTGTAGTTTAAATTAATTGGTGCATCTATTCTGGGACAATGGTTCCTGTGAACAAGCAAATCTCAGCCAGTGATCTCCAACAAGAAGTGACATAGGTTCTTTGGCTTGAAGACTCCTTGCTGGGTTTGGGAATGAAGTTTTAGAAGGCAGATCAATTGCAGAATGGTCTGAGATGCTCTCAACCAGTTTTCCTCCCTCCCTCCCTTTTCAGTTGGGAGCCACACTTGCCTGTCTCCCCAGGACCATTCTAGCATTTCTAGTTTCCCTTCTCATTTTCTTGTCCAGCATTTCTGTAACCAAATCCTCAAGCATTTAGGGCACTCTTGGACAACCTTTACATCTGTTTATTGACTTTGTTCTATCTCTGTTCTGGAAGCAAATCACAAGAAGGCTGGAGATCTAAAATGTACTTGTCTGATTCTGTTTCAGCTTTCCCTCTATTGTATTCTAAATAATGTGACTCTGGTTTCATCACAAGAGGAACACTGATCCTGCAAAGAACAGACAAAATCATCAAGTCAAGAAAAGTGTAGCTCTGCTCTTCCCTAGTCCCAGCTAACAGCTGTTTCAATGCTATGAACATAGAACAGACAGCTATCACTGTGCATTTGTAGATGAATAAAGATATAAAACTGCTGTCTTTTGTACCCTATCAGCACCAAACACAGAGTGTCATTTATATACATCTGAACAGTGAATAGTATTTTTTTTTTTATGAGGCTTCTACATCCAACACGCTTTCCAGAAAAATATGTCTCATCAAAAAACACCTGTTAATTGACTGTCATAGAACCCATGCTATTGTTGTAATCCTGATTCAGTAGTTGCAAACAGGATTCCTTCATCTTCTGTGACTCATTTCTCTCTAGAATTGGAGATAATAATATAACTCACAGAGTTGTTACTGATAATAGGTAATTAAAATACATCAAGTGTTTCAATAGTGCTGCCATTTGTTAAGTGCTGTATTAGTGTTACCCAATAGAATTTAGTCTCCATTCTAGTCAGGGACCACTAAAAACTACCAACATCTGTACTGCCACATGTGGCTTTTATGTGGGTTCTGAATTCTAAGCCTGGGTCATTAGGCTTTATCCAATGACCCAACTCCACAGCCCCAATAATAGGTTTTAATAACCCACACTATAAAATATTTTATTTCTAGCAATAAAGCAAAGTAAATAATTGAACTATAAAAAAAAAAAATATGTCCCTTGAAGCATAGTAAAGTTTTGGGATGATTTTAACCATCTGAGTTGATTGTAGTATGCTTCAGTTTCCAGCTTTTTCCCTGTAGGGTGTCTTGGGACACACTCACCCTTTTACTAAGTTCAGATAAACATATGAAGGAGAGTTAAGTGGCAGTCATTGGGCACATTCACCTCTTGCTTGAAGCACCTAAACTCTCTGTTCCTGGGTGGGTGGTTTCCTGTCTGTGTTTGGTTTGAACCGGTTCCAGAGCTTGTGGTTTGGGCCAGGCTTCTGCTCTGTACTATCATCCTGAAGAGTGTTTAACCATGATGTTGATTTTGCAATGGGCACATGACGTCAGCCTTTCTCAAAGGGAAACACGAATCCTTTCATGCTCTGGTTTGCAAGAGTTTTTCAGTTTCCACTCTCACGCCAGGCAGCTCGCTCAAGCTGAATAGTCAAGCTTTGCAAATGTATACTTATTCCATTCTCAAGGATGACAGAGGCTGAGTAATAGAATCATTCATTAGACCAAAGATTAACCAAAACATCTAGTGGAAGATACAATTAGAAAAGTCTTAGTTTCCTTACAAAGATAAAGAATAAGACAATACATTGACAATATGAGTTTGTCATGGAACTAAGATAGAAGGAATATAAAAAGTTGTGAATATAAAATTATCAAGCAGATGTGGAAGAAACACCCTTTGTACTGTGGTTTCCTTGACCACTAATTTAAAAAGAATATTTCCTTCTCAATATTGTGGATAGATTCTTCAAGTTTGAGATTCTACTCTTTAGTAAAAACATCTCTGGGAGGAGATGGTGTTTGAGAACATGGCATCAATCAGGCATTATTTATATCTTAACATCAATCTACATAATTCTCTCCCTCCCTCCTTTCTTCTCTCCACACTGATAGCTGTATCAAAATATTATGTGATATATTAGGAGTCTGAAATTTTATTTATTCATCAGGTATATGCTACAAATTCATTTTCTGCCAGTTGCTATTCTGCTTATACCATATATATTAGAAATAAAGACTAAATCAAATAGTTTTCCCTGTCTGAGGTAAAGAACATACCATATTTTGAACCATAGTGCTCAAATCCCACTGGTAGTTTTTTAATTATCACCTTAAATATGAGTAAAGTTTTTCTGAAAGCCTTCAGGCTAAAACATATTGCCCAGACTTCAGCCATTCTCCTTGACGTCCACAGCATCACCTCGCCAAGGAGCTGTACTGCCCAGCCCTGTAGTACGAACACAAAACAAAGCACAGTATTCTATTTCCTCCACTTGTCAGAAGAAACCCAAGTTCCTTGGAACTGCGGAGGCTTAGCAAGGCGAGACTTAGTAGGTGAGGCAATAGGTCTGCATAGCAGAGCACAGTAATGCAAACACAGACACCAAGGTGCTCACTCACTTTCCTGCATTTCTGCATCTTGATAATCTGGCTACTTCCCACAGACTGCCTCTTTTGGCATTTGCTCCTCTATTATGTAGAAAATCAAGATGATTACAGCTAAGACTTTGTATTACCTGAAGAAAGAGAGTATCATTGAATTCCAGGGGAAAGCTTGTAGCTGATCCAGTTGAAGAGCTATGAATATTTTTTAAAATTGTCTTCCAAGAAATTATGGTAAGCATTGATACCTTTGCCAAGAGAGATCTTGGCTGCTTAAATAGCTCAAAATGCCTTGTGGCTACCATGAGCTCAAAGCTTTAGAGCCATCCCTTTGTTCCCAGATTAACAACAACAACAAAAAATCTGATATATACAGTTTAAGGAAAGAACTTATGACACAATTTTACTTACCAGAGTCCTTGTCACAAACAGGGAATCTGGTTTATGAACTCACTTTGCTGATAATAAGACTGAAGCCCAGGAAAATACAAAGTGACCCTAAACTAAATATACCCTGAGCAAGCAGAAGCCTCCACAACAACAACAACAACAAAATGCAGAAAATGAGATATACGCTTAACAAAACCTAAAATATAAAAATCTGAACTTAAGATCAAGAAGTGGAATGATTATTCACTTTGTATAAAAGAAACATGTGTGCAATCTCTTTAAATAATAAGTGCCTATTGTGTTTAGTACAGTTTCACTATTCCATATTTTAATTTCTTCTTCTGGTGTGTGAGATGGGTTCTTACTATGCACCCAAGCTGATGTTGAACTCAGGACCATCCTGCACTATCCTCTATGAGTGTGAATGCAGATATGAGCCAGCTTTAATCCTCCAAGTGCTGCCTACCCACAAACATTGAAAGCAATGCTTCCTAGTCTAAGTGAGTCACTGTAGTTCTCAAAAGTTGCAGCCAAGGTGTGAGACTCACTACTTAGAAGGTCAGCAGGTGAAATACAGTCCCTGTGCAAGGAAAAAAATCAGTTGTGAAGATTTAAAAATATAAAAGCTACATTAAGATTTTGGACAAAGAGTTCTGACTGCTAAATGAAAGGAAATCTGATTAAATGTCCCTGAGGATAGAAACATCAAAAGAGACAAGACATTATGCAGAAGTTGATGTGTTGAGCAGCTCTATGCTAAAGGGCAGGATGAAGAAGCCCAGGTTACAAGGTGATGTGACAGCCTAATGTGGAAAAGAAAGGACTCAGGTAGGGGTCACTCCCAGCTCTAAATACCAAAGTCTGTGACTCATCTGTCTCAAATGTCCATCTGTGATTTCCTGGTGACATGGTTGAACCAACCCTAAGGGGAAACTGAGGTCATAGTATAGATTTTGTTAGCTCGTTCTTCAAGCTTTCCAGAAAGCCTTAGCTTATGTCAGGACAGCGACTCCTAGAAATTTTGAGGAGTTTCCTGCACTCCTATGTAAGTCACAGAGATCCATGACCATGTCACTCCTTTCATGTGTGGCCCTTATCATTGGATTCTGCTCATTTCTCAATCAGTGCAGCAAAGAACATGCACATCCTGGTCTTGAGTGCTACTTGCTTCCCCAGGGGCATCTATTCTGGCATTATAGCATCAAGTAACTGTTCTCACATTTTTATAAACAAGTTTCATAAAAGCAAGAAGAGCTGTGATAGCTCTCTTTAGAACGAAACCAGGAGAAGCAGAAGTTGGTTCCCTATAGTTACAAGTGCCGATAACAGCCAGAGAAGTTCAGTGCAACTAAATTCTTCATAAATTTATCATACAGTTTTGAAATTTTTATTGAATTTTCCTACTAACTCTGGAGTTAAGGACTCAGAGACTATGCCATCTGTGATCCAGTAACAAGAGGCTTCGGCAGCTGCTGCATGCTTGTTATTAATTAAATTGGTGGTATGTGGGTTTTAACTCATAAGTAAATTCTGACTGGTTGGAAATGACAGCTTAATATGATGAGGATTCTGAGGCTGCACCTGTACCCCAGGGGAAGTTCTCTGGTGACCTATGACAAAGAAAGGCACAGTGGTGACATTTGCCTATGGTTCTGACCTGAGAGGCAAGTGCTTTGCTCTTGCTTCTGCAGTGCTCTGAATTACAAAATACTTTGTTCTCTAGGTGACTCGGGGGATAAATAAAGGGTAAAGAAAACAGGAATATATATATATAAAACTATCATGTTAGAATATCTCAAAGTGAAGTATATCTTAGATAATGGGCATGAACATTATAGTAATGTTATTCTCCTTGTGTAAAATATGGTAGAAGTAGAATAGAAAGCATAGGATACATAAAATCTGCCTCTCACGCAGTATAGTTAAGAGTAAACATCCAAATAAATGTGCAGTGAGAAAATCAAAATGATTTTTGCACAGACCCTCCTTTTTGCATCAAGGAATTTGCAAGTGCATACTTGGTTATGTCTTTCTTGAATATAAAATGTACATTTTTTTTTAAAAAAGCAAATGCTTCACTGGTTCTGTTCTAAGTATTGTCAAAAACTGTTCTAAGTGTTTCACAGATACTTAATAAACTGTTCAAATTTGTATACATTTTATATAATCATATACAAAAATTGTATACAAATTACAATAATATAAATATATCTGTGATGAATGTGCTTTTATACCACTTTACAGACAAACTGTGGTGAAGAGAAGGTGGCCCAAAGCTAAGGGACAGAACTAGAATTTGAGTGTACATAGTTTGGCTGCCAGCCTTGCTGTTCTGCACAACTTGCTCCAGTATTTTTCTAAGAAGGCTCCTTAATGTCAGGTCACTAAGTGACCATCACCAACCTATCTGTCAGCCATACAGACAGATGACTTTATCACATACTGCATGCTGGGAAAAATCCAAACAATGATCCAGCCTCTGTGAGATGAGATGCAGTCACACCTCTGGAAAAGTCCACGTTTTTCTTTGGCTTTAAATAGAAAATAACAATTAAATGTCACATAAATTCTGGCTGTCTCTTGTCATTGGTCATAGATATGCACGATGCCCTTCTTTCTAGATCCCCAAACCAAAGAACAGAACTGGCAGCAGACTGGTTGCTTCCACAGAGGCTTGGGAATAATAGCAGCATCACTAGTGACTGTGGCCTGAAACTGAGTATAGAAAGGTCAAACGCAAAGAGCAGAGAAACAAGAAGCAGTTAACACCTGTTTTTAAATAAAAGCTTTATATGGCAATTATATTAGTTAATTGGAGGAACTGCTTCCATTATTTAATATTTAATTTCCTGGAAATATATATGCAATAATTGTAAAATTATAGGTGACAATTGATCTTGACAGATTATTTCTTTCTAAATCTATTTTTTTATTTTAATATCATTTTTATTGGATATTTTATTTATTTACATTTCAGATGTCATCCTCTTCCCCCACTTCCCCTCCCCAAAGCCCCCTATCCCATCACCTCTCCTCCTTTTTGCTTTTATACCATTTGAATTACATGCAAGTATTAAGGTCAGTTCTAGATTGAGGGACTATCAATACAAAAGATGCAAATAGTCAAGGAACATGCAAGACAATAAACATAAATAGTCAAAGAACAAGCAAGGCAATAAACAAAATTCTTTGAACACTTCCATGATCCCTGTTTCTAAGGGCTTATCAGAATAGCCAAAATATCTGAGCCAACTTCCCTGTCCTAGACCAAAGTTATTTTCATGTCTGAAGCCTACTTCCTTGTTCTAGCCTAAAATTTAGATTCCTACCTGAAATTACTTCTTTGTTCTGGCCTAATGTCAGATTCCTACCTGAAGCCTACTTCCTTGTCCTTGGCCAATGTCATATTCCTGCCAAGCAACCCATTTCCTTGTCCTTGGCCCATGTCAGATTCTTGCCACGCAGCCTCAAAGGCTCTCCTCCTATCTTCCTTTTTTATTTCATTAACAAGACTGAACCTGTCTTAGGTCATCTGACAAAAATGCCTTCCTTACCCATAATGGAATATGCATTATCAAAAGCAATGCATTTCTGTCTTAGGTTGGTAAGACTCTGCAGAATCTTACCCATCCTTGGTTTGCCAGACTATTAATTTAATAACTCTGTTTATAGGTCCATTTTCAGGTTCAAGCCATGTACTTTGGCTGCCAACATGTTGATGTTGTTAAATAGAAGCTTTAACATGATGGGCAGGAATAAAAGTATTCCCAGGACAAAAAGGGCTATCATGATCAAGCTATATACACCATTCTTGAAGCTTGACCAAAATAGCTGACCTCAGGCCATGAGTAATTTTATCAGCAGTATCTACTGAATCAATGCTCAACAGAGCAGCATTCTTGAAATTCATAAGCTCACTATGTAAAGTTAAAACATCCAGAGAGTTGTTAAAATTATGCCAAATATAGTGCAAGGGTCTTTAAACTTTTTCCAAATTATAGTGATTACCACTGTAAGTTTTAGAACTAACATGAATCCAATGGTATTTGGCATGACACTTGAGATGGCTCCTTATCCTTAAATTCTGAACCTCCTTCTGATAATTTGAATATGATAAAGAGCATCAATCCATTCTTCCAAATGCCTATCTAAATCCTCTTGCATATTCAACACATTAGTAACATTTTTGCTAAATGATTAACAAAAGTAGCTGTTTTAACTTGTGTCAAAGCAATTGCAGAAGCAGTGGTGCTAGCAATTAATATAATTAAAGCTATTATACCAGCAATAATCAGGCCCACTACCCTTTTGCTTCTGCTTAAAGCCTGACTCATTTCTTCCAGTACTTGCAGGCTATTTTTGGAATACCAAGGTTCTGTGATACTCAGGGCACTAAAACAAAAGCTAGTTGATAGACCTCCATAACTGACATGCCGGATTTCAAAACACAAACACAATTAAAAGGTGTACAATCAATCTAGCTTACATTAAATACTGTAGAAGAAACAAAAGTAATTTTAACTTGACAATTAAAAGAGACTTAACACATGTACTAACACTTGTTTGAATTCCAGATCCTGTCTCAACTTTATCTCCTGATAACATAACATCATAGAGAGCTGTAGCTAACTTCCATATATGTCTCTGAATATGTCCAGAACCAGACTTCCAAGTGAAGACTGTTATTTTCAGTATTGGATTGATTTCTATACCAGTCCATGATTGAGTCTGAATAACTGATCACATTTAAGAACAATACAAGAGTCATTATAAGTTCTCTTTTTGAGTCTCTGTCCTACAAGGTCTAAAAACTTGAGGCAAGGCAGCTTGTCCCATAAGGGGTATAGGTAAGCAATGGTGGGTCAAGAACATATGTCAAATACAGCTTCTCAGTCATCATTGTCAGGGCACTCAGCAAGCTCACAGGTCAACATCATTTTTTGTCCTGGCATCAGCATGTCTCACTCATCACTCTGGCGGCCACCATGCTCCTTCAGCATCCTGCAGAAAAGATACAAACATGCCCTCTTCCCCATATTTAATACCTGATCGGGATCATGCCTTATGCTAGTAAGTAGAGCTTTCCCTTTAACCTATGCATAAGTATGCCTAGTTGTAGAGTGCCATAGACCCTCAGCAGAAAGTTCTGTGGCCTCCAAATTTTTTAAAGAAATTTAAAAAAAAATAAAAATAAAAACATGATTTAAATAATTTTTTAGTGTACAGGGATATATCTCCCCCTTTTTATTTTATTCAGATATTGTTTTTAAGTTCCATGGGCCCCTTCCACAATCTCTTGTCCTTGACCATTATAAGGAATCCTAGTAATATGGGTAATGTTAAATTGCTGCAAAAGAGTCTCAAATGTTCGACTGAAATAGACAGTTACATTATCTGGTTTTGTTTGTTTGTTTTGTTTTTTATTATTGGATACTTTATTTATCTACATTTCAGATGTTATCCCCTTTCCCCATTCCCCCCACAGAAACCCCTTAAATCATCTTCCCTCCTCCTATATCTATGAGGGTGTGCCCCACCCATCCACCCACTCCCACCTCCCTGTCCTCAAATTCCCCTCACTGGGGCATCCAGCCTTCAAGGGATCAAGGCCCTTCTCTCCACCTGATGCCTGATAAGTCCATCCTCCTCTATATATACAGCTGAAGACAGGGGTCCTTCAATGTGTGTTTCCAGGCTAGCTGTTTAGACCCTGGGAGCTGTGGTTGGTTGGTATTGTCGCTCTCACTCTCCGCATGGGGCTGCAAGCCCCTTCAACTCCTTCAGTCTTCTCTCTAGCTCCTCCACTGTGAACAGTTTGATGGTTAGCTGAGAGCATCTGCCTCTGTATATGTCAGGCTCTGCCAGTGCCTCTCAGGAGGCAAGTATTTGAGGCTCCTCTAAATCTATTTTAAGATGTCTCATTCATAAGGCTGTTTTTCTTTTCAATGAAGAGAAATTAAGGCAAAGACATAGAAGATACTAAACAGAGTGTACTTCCAAAAACAGAAGCTGAAGTCATATAAAAATTCAATCAAGAAATCAACTATAATGTGATGAATCCCATATAAATTTACTTAATATAACAAAGGTAAATATCCCAATATGGAAACAATGAACAAACTATCTCATGAAAAAATAACTCTTGTTAGTCTCATGTAATATGAATCTTGTTAAATCAATGATCATAAGCTCTAGACTTATCTTAATCACCACCAGCTATACACCTGTTCAAAAAATTATTCATGCCACTAAACATAAACAGTTATAATAGACTAGATTGCATATAAATTTCAAATCAGAGCTTTTAGTGCAATGTTGGACTATATAGAAAACAAGAACATCTCCAGAGATAACATCAAGCCCCAAAATCAAGCCACATAAGAGGAGGTGGAAGGGAGAGAGATAGGGCAGGGGATTGGTTCTACTATGGCTTGAATGTTTATGCATGTTTCCCTCTCAGAATGCATACACTGAAACTTAATCCCTGAGATGAGAGTGTCAGGAGCTGGGCCTTTGGTCTCATATTTGAGAACTACTGGAACTAATGAGACCATGAGTTGTTTCCTTGTAGGAGAGACCATAGCAGCTGATTTGCCATGCCTACCAGATGGAGTGTCATTCATGAGCCAGGAGTCAGTCCCTGACCAGACACTGGATTTACTGCCATTGAAATTGGATTTCTCAGTCTGCAGAAATGTGAGAAAAGAATTTCTGAGCATTTTATAACCTACATAGTTTAGGAGGTTATATTAAAGCTATAAAAATGGACTAGACTGCTTTCTTAACCTTTAAAATAGCTACCAAAATGTGTGTATAAAATTTGCTAATGGTATAGCTTGGATAATATATCACTCAAGTCTTTAAGAAGATAGACTATTCTGCCATTTATTATATTAACATTGTAACTTAAGTCCTAAATAATTGAATGAGCCAAAAGCAATGTAAAAATGTTTGAAAAATAAGAATAACTATAATTAGTACAGATTATATGGTTATCTTAAAAGATATATAAAAGAATTTATGAGCACAATTTAAGAATTACTGAGTTAGAACAATGTTGGAAACAATACCTATTATAATATTTATATGGAAATTAGAAGTGGGCAAAGAGTCGCCACAGTGGTGAAGAATGCTTGCTGCTCTTCCAGATGACCTACATTGTTCCCTGAATCCATATTAGGCAGCTCAGGCCGCTCACCATTGCTTGTAACTAGACAGAGCTCAAAGGCATCCAATGCTTTCTTGTGATCTCTGAGGGAACCCTCATACACAGAGCATACACATAGACACACATATAGCCTCTGCTGAACTCATTCTAATTTTCTACAAGTAAATTGCCCCAAATCAAGAGATATGATATTCTATCATTTATGAAAACATGAAGTCACAGGGATGGTGACAAATTATTAGCGAAAGCATAAAGGTGGAGGCTTGGCATAGTACATGCCTTACTATTAAGGGACCATCTTGAGATTACCATAAGTGGTCTAGACAACCTGCAACTTGTCTCTTTTGCTGGGAATTCTACTTGTGTACAAAGCATCCTTTCAGATAGAGAATCTAACTAATCAAATAAAAGTTTCTAAAGCCTTCTTATATTAATAATACTTTTCAAGACTGACACCCTCTAAACATGTGACTCTGTACACACAAATTAGCTCTCTATCCTCATCAGATAATCTTCTTTGTGTGATTAATACTACCTAACATGATAACTCTCAGCTTGTCAAAGTACAAGAATAAATGCCTATGGAGGAATCAGTCATAAACGAGGCATCTATATCATATTTTCCTTCCCCGAAGATCAGATAACATAACAGAAAATGTGAGAGTACTATAAGAGACAGAGGTTTGAATGAGCCATGGTGAGACACCATCTCCATCATTAGGGTTGTCATTATGAAGGACTGAGCTCGGGCATTTTAGCCTTTAACATGTCCTAAGCAGTTCATGACACAGGAAACATCCTAAGAGATATCAATCAGGAGGAACTGAGTTGTCCACAGAAAGTGAACATGTGGTTGATGAAGGTTTATTTCCACTCTCTATATATCTACTCATGGACCTGTTTATAGAACAATATCTTACATATGTGGCTGTTTTGAGTGTTGTCTATCAATTAGGTTGGAAGGGAGGGCATTCAACAAAATCAAATTTTAAAATGTAAATCTAGACCTTGAGTTCCTATACTTCTTGAGCCCTAGTCTATATTTTATCACAAAAAAAGTAATAGTTCATGAAGCTTCAACCTTCAGCAACAATGAGACAGCCCAGCTGGATAGCTCTCTTCCCTTCTCACAGTCCCAAGAATAAGGTTGTTTTCTCCTCTTGCCTACATCGGTTTCAAAAGAGTGATGATATATTTTCTCCTCTCTCAGCCAGGTTTTTTTGTCTTATCTACAAATACCTAGTTTCAAAGAAAGCAATAAACAGCCTTCCTCCACTGTCTTTTCTTTGAACTTTCATCTACTAGATTAGAAATTGTAAAGATTAAAAAAGGATTACATCATTTTTATTGACCTAAGACCTGTGACTGTCATCTTGTAGAAAACAGAACATGCCTGTCTGAGTGACATGACATAGCCCTTACTCAGCTCCATTTATGCCTTCCTTCTTTATGCATGAAAAGTCTGTGACATTTTCAACTCTGATTTTTGACCCATTAATGACACACAAAACTAATTTAGTACATTTGGATCAACACTTTTCTTTCTTTGCAAAAGAAATAAAATAAAATGTTAAAATGTAAAATAAAATGTTACATTTCAAGGAGCTGGAGTCGATGTTTGTTTCAATTTATGTGTGAAGATCTACTAGGTTCAGGTGAAAATGTATCTTATTTGGAGTCTATGTTTGTAAATTTATGAAAATTTCATATTTTACAAAGCTAGATAAGTGGCCTGAGATGCAGCACACTGTTTTATTTATTCTCCTTTGAAGTCACATTCACTTACAAGTTTTCTTGATAGCAACATAATTATTACCATTTGAAATTACTTGTGCTTCCTTCCATCCCCTTAGGGGCCTCCTCAATTAATTTGGAGGATCTCTGAGTCCATCTTTCTTTCTTCTTTCCCAAGTTGATCCAACTCAAGGTGCCGTATGCATTATGGAGCATGCTCAGAAGGAGGTCTGTCTCTATCCCCTTCCTTCTCCTCCTCTTCCTTCTCCTCCTCCTCCTCCTTTTCTTCTTTTTCTTCTTCTTCTTCGTCATCTTCGTCTTCGTCTTCGTCTTCGTCTTCCTCTTCCTCTTCCTCTTCCTCTTCTTCCTCTTCCTCTTGACTAGCTCTGAGGCCCTTTCATGGTGGACTGTCACCTTTTCCCTGGAATCTTTGACACCCTCAACACTCTATTCTTATTCTCTGCAAACTGTCCCTGGAGGACTCTGCGTCCAGTGCTCCCCATGAGACACTTCACACTCTTCTTAGGACCATGGCAAAATGCTCTTTCCTCTGACAATGTATGATTCCCTCAGTTCAAAGACTTTTGGAGTCTTCCTTCTGGTGTTTCTTCACAGCACGTATAATATATCATAGAAATGTGTTCCTCTAGGACTGCCAGTTTCTGTGAGAGGATGTTGACTCCATAGAACTGCCTCTGGTAGTTGTCACCTCTTGTCACCTGGTACTATTCAGCTCTTGATATGAGGCCAGGCTAAGTAAAGAACTAAATTGTATATTTCATTCAATTTTAATTAATCAATTCAAGCTAATAATGTGGTTATGGCCCACTGTGTGCAGTGGCACAGTGCTGGAAAGAGAAATGACTTTACTGAAATTGTGTAATGGCATGAGAAGGAGGGAAGGACCCTTTATGGATGACCTTGCCATATGAGTTTACGATTTCCTTACCAGATTTATACAAGTGCTTCTGTACTGTACAGTTGTAAATGTTTATATATGTAGAATTGATGAGTTTTGACATACATGTCATGACTATAATAAAGATCTATCATTATCCTCAAATACTCCTCCCCCTTTTTCTGGTCCCTGCCAAACAGTGATCTGTTGTGGGTTTTTGTTTGTTTGTTTTTTTGTTTTTTTCATTTCTATTTTGTCCCGTTTGTTAGTACTTCATGCACATGATCATATAAGCACAGTCTTTTGCCTCTTGTATCTTTCAAGCAGTATAATGATTTATTTATTCATGTGCCTGTTTATGTACAGTTCTGCTTCTTACTGCTAAGTCATATCTAATTATATACCTATCATATGAGTAACTTTCATATGTTTGCACACTGTCCCTGAATGACTTTTCATAAGTTTATTTAGCTTATTCCGAAGTCATGCTTCTAAAATTTATTCTTTGAGAGTTTCATAAATATATTTCGAATATATACCTTCCCTTCCCCCAACTCCTCCCAGGCCCTCCCCACATCTCTGCCTACCCAACTCCATGTTCTTTCTCACTCTTAAGGGAAAAAGCCAGAACACATTAATGAAAACAAAACAATGGATTCCACTTTGTATTGGCGACTACTCCTGAGCACAGGGCCTGCCCAGGGTTATGGTTGATATACTCATTGAAGAAAACTGCCTTCCCCTTTCCCGGCATCAACTAATTTCCGTATTTTGCCTTTACCCCTGGAAAATCTCTAGGTAATATGTGGTCTTATGGTAAATATATATGAATCTGATGAACTTCCAAGCTGTTCACTAAAACTGACTGCACATCATAACTCTGTCATTTGGCATTGCTGGCCTCCCGATTTTGAGATCTTCGATGAAATGTCCTTCAATATGAGTGGCCTGATAACCATAATACACTTTTATGCATTTTATATTATTTTCTTTAGTTAAGTCATCAAAATATTTCTAAACTATCATTCTCTTCAGAGTTGATCATTCTCACCAAACTGTTGTTTCTCAGCTGCAAGCCTCCACCCAGCCCCCCACCCCCTGCAGGCTGGTAATTTGCCTCCTTCGTTTTTCATATTCTTCCTGTACTGTGTATTTTTTCTCGATACTTTTGCATTTCTGGCTTTGTGCTGTTTGACTTCACTTAAGATTGCCCCTGCTCAGCGTTGCAGATATTCTCGTCCATGATTTCTTCCAAGGACTATTTCAATTGACATCATAATATTCAATTTTTAGTTTAAAAAGTCTTCTTCCTAAATTAAAGATAGAATCCAAGTTCATTTCATGTTTTCTTCCAAACCTCCGATGCATATACAACTCATCTGGTAAAACAGGTCTTAGCCCAGAATGGAATAAATATTGAATGATTGCTGTGCACAATATGGAATGTGTTACTTCAGGTCACATTAGATTACAAAAGGAAAATCTGAGAGCTAAGAATTTTTATCAGGAATAACTTCAAATCCTACAAAGATGCCTTAAGTAAAAAATAACTAAAGTTCATTGACTTTAAATTTTTTTAATGAAAACAATAGTTCTTAATCTCTCCCACTGTTATCTCTCTCATTGCATTGATTTTTTTATTCTTATGGCTAAGTAGTAACAACAGATGCATGACCCTGTAGAATCTGCTTGCTTTACATGATTATATTCCACATATGTCTAAAACTCAGCATAAAATTGGGGTAAAATGACAAAGATGTTGCTGGAGATATTTAAATTAGTGGCGTTCAATCTGGATTTTCTTAATCAGCCACCATATTCCCGACTAGCCTAGGCCTGTGGCCACAAGCAGCTGCAGCATACCACCATTACTTAGCTCAGGACGTCCACTCAGGTGACCAGAGACACCAGCTCTGCAACCCACTAGATCCCAGCATGGGAGATGGCTCTGCCAATCTTCCATACTGTCTCCACAAAGCTGGGCTGAGTTCAGACCATCCCACCATCCACGCAGTACCCAGTATGCATGAGACTCTAATGCTTAAAGATTAATCAAAGACTTTATATGTTTGGTAATGCTCAATTAATCAGATGCCCATAGAATTGGAGATGTTTCCCAATTAACTAACCTAGATACAAGTTGTTACCCAAGTCTACTCTGGATCCTTGTGTGGTCATCCATGGCCATGGTGCCTCCCACTCTGCCTCCCTAGCTCCTCCTCTTCTTTCTTCTCCTCCCTTTACTCCTCCTCTTCCTCTCCTTACTCCTCCCACCTTAGCTCCTCCAACTTGTGGGAATTTCCTGCTACATAAAGATGGGAATGTTTTTCTGATAACTTTTCTTTGGAGATGAATTTACACAGGTGTTTTCATTTTTTAAAGTTGTCATATATGGGCTATGAAAAAATAGCTGCTTTTTAATAGCTCAGTGAAAGAATGGAATCCCAAGCTCACATAAGCATCTAGAAAGATGCTTGTGTGTCTCTTCTAGGTGAGCTGGTAGTGCACAGACCTGGAGCTACAAGACAGGGTAATGCCCAGAGGAAGCTAAAGTTAACTGCAGAATGGATACCCCTCCTCACTCCTTCAGAAAGACTCAGATTTTCAGAGTCTCCTGAAAAGTGATCTGACCTGAAAAAAATTATCTGACCTAAGGATTTTCTGGAAGGAATGCAATGAAATGCTACACTGAAGAACTTGACCACAACCTACCCCACTGTCTTGTGACTGCTATGGAAAACCTGAAACAGTAAAATTATGAAATGCATTCCTGTGTTCTCTGAAGTCATCTTCCTAAGGCACGAAAAAAGCTGGGCACCTCCTGTTTGGTAAACGATTCTGCTGAGTGGTGTAACAGGTTGAAAGGGAGGCTTCTCTAGAAGGGCACCTCTGGACTTGTTGGCAAGTATTTACAGGGACATAGAGTCACACTTTCTGCTCTTCGAACGAAAGCCTGTTTGTATGTGAAAAAATGATGATGGTCACATGCATCTGAGCTGGCAATAAACCTCATGAGGTTGGCCAGTCCTCTGGTGATGTAATCCTAAGGCCTTCCTTATTATCACAGGATGCTGACTTAGATATAAGACTGCCAGAAAAAAATAAAACCCTTTTCAGTGTGTGCACCTGCTTCTCCATAAATATCCATCTGCCTTCTACTAAATACAACTTCAGTTCTTATCTTAAATCTCTGTCCTCATCCAGTGGGATTATGGCAAGTCATATACATTGAATACACACACACACACAACTTATCTGCTTTTCATTCCTTCCCAAAGTGAGTAAGATATTTTAAAAGAGTTTCTAAGTCTTCATCCCTCAGCCATTCATTGGACTTTCATTGTGCAGAGAAATGTAGGAAGGAATTTATGGATCTAAAAGGATACATAAGATCCCTAATCTAATTGTTCTCTAATGGAGAGCAAAGTTATTGAATCCTGTTTTATGAGGCTGAATTTAGTCTATCCTCTTTCAGCTCAGCACATCAATTCCCCCTCAGCACTTCCATTTGCCCACCCATGCCTGAAGGGGCTTTCCTAATTTAAAATAGATCTTTGGCACACCTTGCCTCACACTGGATGCTATTTTGTCCAGGCCTGGATCACACTGTATTACCATCACACAGCTTGATCCTTAACCTAATTTAGGAACTTAGCTCAGTAATCAGATATCCATCTGTAGGGTATAGTCTGTTTGTTTGTGTTCTTGAATTCCAGTGTGAAGTCAAGTATGGGAGACTGGGATTTAACCAGGATTAACCTGAGGAAGCAATTCATGCTGGGACAGTGAAGAGATGCAAATGAATTAGAGTTGTGTGGCAAGATGCAAGACTTGCTCAGATATAGAAGAAGAAAAGATTTGATTACTTCAATCCAGGTCACATGCCTTGAAACTAGGCCACCAGGAACCCACCCATCCCAATTCTAACTTTTTAAAAAAGTATCACCTTTGCAGCTTACTGACCATGTTTTGGGGTATTAAGGAAATACCTTGAGATGAAGGGAAGAAAAGAGGGGTCTCACCACCATGACAGATTGGCCATACATGTGAAAAGACCAGGCTAGAAGGAAGTCAGTAGAAGAATGATGTGTGCCAAAGTACTTATGTCATCGTGATGTGCATCTACTTACTTATATAGCAAACCTGTCAATCTGAAATTCATTTCTAAATTATATTCCACCTGTATCAGAGTTATCTTGAAACATTTGACCTTTCCAAATCAGTCCTTTGGGAAAAGGCAAGAAGTAGGAAGTCAAGCCATAATCCTAAAGAACTGATGCCCCTAACAAGTCAATCAATCATCAGAGGCAATCCAAATGTAAAATCTCAGAAGTGACTGGCTGTGTGGATTCACTGTTTCGAAACAATAACACACATGGTCTTTGAAACTTGTTTTGTTCCCTTTATTTGCCCCATGTTTGAGATCCAGATTAATGGCTGTAGGCTTTTCTCAGGCCAGTCTTTCTAATATATGTAGTATAAGTAAAGGAAGAAATGTTAAATAAAAGTTGATTTAGGGTCACAGAATGGATCTCATAGTAGCTGTTGGACTGTTTGGGCCAGTGAAATTATATGAAGCTTTCTACAACCATAGAGCTTCTTCAGAAAAGTGTTAAAATTCATGGGTGAACATGCTCAATTATGTTTTTGATTAGCTGGTGTCAAGCTGATTGGGAGATAAAATTTGGCATGTCCTCAGTGCTAATTTCTGTGTAGATGAGGGTAATTTCTATGGTCAGCCTTCACTCCTTCACCAAGGGCTTGTTGAGCTCCTAAAAGTGTGCAGCTGGGACTCTAAATAGTTAGTGTGACATGCAGCCCTCTAGGCTTACTGAGCCTTTGGTTTTAGAGAAACAAGATTTAAACAAGCAAACAAACAAACAAATAAACGAAAGCTTGCAGGGGAAGCAAGGGATGACACCAGGACAACCAGGTGACTAGATGACAGGGTGACTGTTGTAGTAATATTTTAAAATCGGCCTCTGGCTGAGGCCAACTCTCTAAGCTGCAGCAGCCCTGCCTAGCCCAGCCACCATGTTTCTCAGCCTGAGGCCAAGTGCACACTGCAGCTAGAATTAGCCGCTAGAAACACCAGGCCTACCACCCACTAGATGCCAGCATGAGAGATGGCTCTGCCAATCTTCCACGCTGCCTCCACAAGGCAGGGCATTGCCCAGACAATTCCACCATCCATGTGGGCCCAGTAAGAGAATGAGACTCTAATTCTTATAGATTAATCAAAGCTTATATATTTGGCAATGATCACTAACAAGATATCATACAATCAGAAGTGTAACCCAATACCCAACCTAGGTATACCAACTACCTTTGACTGCTACAGACACGTGAACATCCGTGTCTCCATCGCTTCTATATCTCTGTCCTCTCTTGCTCCTCCTCTTCCTTTTATCTCTTACTCTCCTAACTCCTCCCACCTTAGCTCCTCCTACAGGTGATTATTGTTGACCAGGTGGCCAGGGAGACTTTTGAACAAATCCTTGAATAACAAGAAAGACAGAGACATGCGAAGATTCTAGACAAGAGCACTTGCCATTACATTTTAAGAAAAATAAAGAAATTTTGTATACCCAATGTTTAAAAATAAAACTAAATAGCAAAGATGTGGGAGGGGCACTTAAGGCCACCCCCTGCCTGAGGAGCTATGGGCAGTTGAGGATTACTGGAAGAGGATAGTCTGTTTTATTTCGGGGTGTATCCCTGGCTGGGTGACCATGTTTCATTGGGAGGCTCTGTGCCATATATATGAGCAACACTAATTGGACAATGTGAATTATTTCTTTTTAAAGAGGACATCAAATTGGGGTAGGGTCTAATGGGAGCAGGATATGGGGAAATTAGAGGGAAGGAAGGTGTGGGCAGTGAATATGATATAAATATATAGTACGATATTTCCAATGAATAAGTAAAACTATTATTGAAAAATAATAAATAAATTTAAAATGGAACAAAGTAACAATGACATGTCACTCTTCTTAGCACTAATCAAGGCAAAAGGAAAGAGAATACTAAGCAAAGATCATATTGAGAAGGCCATTTAGACTGCGGTCTACATGTAAGAAGAAGCTTCTAGGTCAGGTTTAATAGGAGAAGGATACAAGTTATTCAATGGAAAATTTACCACATAAGAAAGATAAAGTAAACTCCCTTAAAGAAAAAAACCAAAAGTAACTTGGCATTCAATTCTGAAGCCTTTAAAGTTCCTTCATTGTGAAGCACCTCTCAGCACACTTACATACACAAGCACTGTGCTCATAAATGAACAAATGTAAGTGGAAGATAGCACTCGAGTCCTTCCCTCTGTTCACTGACCAGCCCTGTGTTAGTTTGACCTATATTGTTGGCTCTGAACAGTTCTATCCCAGTTATCACTCTTCTGTTCCAGATTCTTCTCTAATATATGTGGAAACAGGCTACATCTCACCCCTTCGTTTCTTACACCCTTAATGTCCATTGGAGTATAGCATATTGCTAAAGCTTAGCTGTTTGACTTTTGAAAGATGGTCCCATGGCATCTCAAAGTATCCTACAAATGTCAATATAAGAGTAGATGCTCACCTCTGTAACTTCATGGTGAATTCTAACTTGGAAAGATAAGAAATGTAGTAGAGGAAAATAATAATCAAAACATCAAATGCACAAAACAAAGAAAAAAACACTAAAAGTCGTAAGGGGAAAAGGTCAAGTAACATATAAAGGAAGACATAAGAATTACACCAGACTTCTCACCAGAGACTATAAAAGCCAGAAGATCCTGGAGTGATATCATACAGACCCTAAGAGAACACAAATGCCAGCCCAGACTAGTATACCCAGCAAAACTCTCAATCACTATACATGGAGAAACCAAGATATTCCATGATAAAACCAAATTTGCACAATATCTTCCCACAAACCTAGCTCTTCAATGGAAAACTCCAACACAAGGAGAGAAACTATAACCTAGAAAAAGCAAGAAAGTAATCTTCCAACAACCCCAAAAGAAGATAGCTACACAAACATAATTCTACCTCTAATAACAAAAATAACAGGAAGCAACAATCATTTTTTCTTAATATCTCTTAACACCAATGGACTCAATTCCCCAATAAAAAGACATAGACTATCAGACTGGATAAATAAACAGAACACAGAATTTTGCTGCATACAGGAAACACACCTCAATGACAAAGACAGACACTACCTCAGAGTAAAAAGATGGAAAACAATTTTCCAAGCAAATGGTTCCAAGAAACAAGCTGGAGTAGCCATTCTAATGTCAAATAATATAGACTTCCAACCAAAAGTAATCAAAAAAGATAAGGAAGGACACTTCATACTTATGAAAGGAAAAATCTACCAAGATGAACTCTCAATTCAGAACATCTATGCTCCAAATGCAAGGGGACCCACATTCATAAAAACTTTACTAAAGCTCAAAGCACACATTGCACCTTACACAATAATAGTGGGGAATTTCAACACCCCACTCTCAGCACTGGACAGATCATGGAAACAGAAACTAAACAGAGACACAGTGAAATTAACAGAAGTTATGAACCAAGTGGATTTAACAGATACCTATAGAATATTTCATCCTAAAACAAAAGAATATACCTTTTTCTCATCACCTAATGGCACCTTCTCCAAAATTAACAATACAATTGGTCACAAAACAGGCTTCAACAGATACAAAAAGATTGAAATAATCCCTTGCATCCTATCAGATCACCACGAACTAAGGCTGGTCTTCATAATGAGAAAAACATTGGAAAGCCCACATACACATGGAAACGGAACAATGTTCTACTCAATGATGACTTGATCAAGGAAGAAATTAAAGACTTTTTAGAATTTAATGAAAATGAGTACACATCATTCCAAAACTTGTGGGACTCCATGAAAGTAGTGCTAAGACATAGCTCTAAGTGCCTACAAAAAGAAACTGGAGAGAGCATACACTGACAACTTGACAGCACACCTGAAAGCTCTAGAACAAAAAGAATCAAATACACCTAAGAGAAGTAGACAGCAGGAAATAATCAAACTCAGGGCTGAAATCACCCGGGTAGAAACAGAAAGAATGATACAAAATATCAACAAAACTAGGAGCTGGTTCTTTGAGAAAATCAACAAGATAGATAAACTCTTAGCCAGACTAACCAGAGGGCACAGAGACAGTATCCAAATTAATAAAATCAGAACTGAAAAGGGAGACATAACAACAGAAACTGAGGAAATTAAAAAAAAATTGTCATATCCTACTTCAAAAGCCTATACTCAACAAAACTGGAAAATCTAGATGAAATGGACAATTTTCTAGACCGATAACAGGTACCAAAGTTAAATCAGGAGCAGATAAACCATCTAAACCTATATCCCCTAAAGAAATAGCAGTAGTCACTAATAGTCTCCCCACCAAAAAAAGCCTAGGACCAGATGGTTTTAGTGAAGAATTCTTTCAGATCTTCCAAGAAGACCTAATATCAATTATCTTCAAACTATTCCACAAAATAGAAACAGAAGGAACACTGCCTAATTCATTCTATATAGCCACAATTACACTCATACCTAAACCACACAAAGACAGAACAAAGAAAGAAAACTTCAGACCAATCTCCTTTATGAATATCGATGCAAAAATACTCAATAAAATTATTGCAAACCGAATCCAAAAACATATCAAAACAATCAACCATCATGATCAAGCAGGCTTTATCCCAGGAATGCAGGGATGGTTCAATATTCAGAAAACTGTCAAGGTAATCCACTATATAAGCAAACTCAAAGAAAAAAAAAACACATGATCCTCTCACTAGATGCTGAGAAAGAATTTGACAAAACTCAACATCCCTTCATGGTAAAAGTCTTAGAAAGATCAGGAATTCAAGGCCATACCTAAACATAGAAAAAGCAATATACAGCAAACCAGTAGCCAACATCAAACTAAATGGAGAGAAACTTGAAACAATCCCACTAAAATCAGGAACTAGACAAGGCTGCCCACTCTCTCCTTACCTATTTACCTATTCCACATAATACTGGAAGTCCTAGTCAGAGCAATTAGACAACAAAACAAGTCAAAGGGATATAAATAGGAAAGGAATATGATAGTACACTTAAGTGATCCTAAAACTTCCACCAGAGAACTCCTAAACCTGATAAATAACTTCAGCAAAGTGGCTGGATATAGAATTAATTCAAACAAATCAGTAGCCTTCCTCTACTCAAAGGATAAACAGACTGAGAAAGAAATTAGGGAAATGACATTCTTCACAATAGTCACAAATAATATAAAATAACTTGGTGTGAATCTAACCAAGCAAGTGAAAGATCTGTATGACAAGAACTTCAAGTCTCTGAAGGAAGAAATCGAAGAAGATCTCAGAAGATAGAAAGATCTCCCATCTTCATGGATTGTCAGGATTAATATAGCAAAAATGGCCATCTTGCCAAAAGCAATCTACAGATTCAGTGTGTCCTCATCAAAATTCCAAATCAATTCTTTATGGAGATAGAAAGAGCAATTTGCAAATTCATTTGGAATAACAAAAAACCCAGGATACTGAGAACTATTTTCAACAATAAAAGAACTTTTGGGAGAATCACCATCCCTGACCTCAAGCTGTACTACAGAGCAATAGTGATAAAAATTGCATGGTATTGGTACAGAGATAGGCAGGAAGATCAATGGAATAGAATTGAAGACTCAGAAATGAACCCACACACCTATGGTCACTTGATCCTTGACAAACAAGCTAAAACTGTCCAGTGGAAAAAGGACAGCATTTTCAACAAATGGTGCTAGTTCAACTGGAGGTCAGCATGTAGAAGAATGCAAATCAATCCATTCTTATCTCCTTCTACAAAGCTCAAGTCCAAGTGGATAAAGGACCTTCACATAAAACTAGATACACTGAAACTAATAGAAGAGAAGTTTGGGAAGACCCTTGAATATCTTGGCACAGGGGAAAAGTTCCTGAACAGAACACCAATGGCTTATGCTCCAAGATCAAAATGGGACCTCATAAAATTGCAAAGCTTCTGTAAGGCAAAGGACACTGTCAATAGGACAAAATGGCAACCAACAGATTGGGAGAAGATCTTTACCAATCCTATAGCTGACAGAGTGCTAATATATATACAAAAGAACTCAATATATACAAAGAACTCGAGAATTAAGACTCCAGACAGCCAATTAAAAAATGGGGTACAGAATTAAAGAAGGAATTCTCAACTGAGGAAACTCGAATGGCCAAGAAGCACCTAAAGACATGTTAAACATCCTTAGTCATCAGGGAAATGCAAATCAAAACAACCCTGAGATTCCACCTCACACCAGTCAGAATGGCTAAGATCAGAAAGTCAGGTGATAGCAGATGCTGGCTAGGATGTGGAGAAAGAGGAACAATCCTCCACTGTTGGTGGGATTGCAAGCTGGTACAATCACAATCACTCTGGAAATCAATCTGGCGGTTCCTCGGAAAATTGGACATAGCATTGTCTGAGGACCCAGCTATACCACTCCAGGGCATATACCCAGAAGATGCTCCAATAGTGGAGGACATATGCTCCATTGTGTTCATAAGCCTTATTTATACTAGCCAGAAGCTGGAAAGAACCCAGATGTCCATCCACAGAGGAATGGATACATAAAATGTGGTACATTTACACAATGGAATATTACTCAGCTATTAAAAACAATGAATTCAAGAAATTCTTAGGCAAATGGATGGAACTAGAAAATACCATCCTGAGTGAGGTAACCCAGTCACAAAAGAACATACATGGTAACTCACTGATAATTGGATATTAGCCCAGAAGCTCGCAATATCCAAGATACAACTCACAGACCACATGAAGCTCATGAACAAGGAAGATCAAAGTATGGGTGCTTTGGTCCTTCTTAGAAGGAGTAACAAAATACTCAAGGGAGCAAATATGGAGACAAAGTGTGTGACAGAAACTGAAGGAGGGGTCGTCTGGAGACTGTTCCATCTGGGTATCCATCCCATGTGCAGTCACCAAACGCAGACGCTGCTATGATGCCAGGAAGTGCATGCTGACAGGAGCCTGATATTGCTGTCTCCTTAGAAGTCTGCCAGAGCTTGAAATATACAGAGGCGGATGCTCACAACTAACCATTGAACTGATCATGGGGTTCCCAATGGAGGAGTGAGAGAAAAGACTGAAGGAGCTGAAAGGGTTTGCAGCCACATGGGGAGAACAACAATACCAACCAACCAGAGACCACAGGGTCTAAACCACTAGCCTGGGAGCACATAGGGAGGAACCCATGGCTCTAGCTGTACATGACTCCAGCTGTATATGTAGGGGAGGATGGCATTGTCAGGCATAGGTGGGAGAGGAAGTCCTTGGTCCAGTGAAAGCTTGATGCCCCAGTGTGGGGGAATTTGTGAATGGGGAGGTGGGAGTGGGAGGGTGGGTGGGAGCACATTCTCATAGAAGCAGGAGAAGGGGGAATGTAATAGGGGGTTCCTGGGTTGGGGTAAATGGGGAAAGCAGATCACATTTGTAACATAAATAAAATATCCAATAAAAACAAAGAAAATAAAGAATAGCACTTAAAAAAAAGTCTCTACCCAATGAATGGAGCACTGGTCTTTTTCCAGGAAAAGTGAAATGGAAATGATATCAAATCTAAGTTGTTAGTATTGTGCTTTCTATTCTATGATATGTCTATAAGGTCCTGAAATGGTCATAGCCTATTTCCGTGATAAGTTCCCCATACCAAACAGGTTATGACAAGCTTAATGTGGTTGTATGAATAAAAAGGAATAATAAAATGAGTTTCCTGTCGTGTCACAGGTAGTAAGAGTGCTTGTATAAACCATCCTTCAAAGTATTACCCCTTCAGCTTTTAATTCTCCAATTGTCTTCTCCTCTATGTCTGTGAGTGAGTCAGCAACCTGGCATCTGGCCTTGCTTCTAGCTGACTCAGAAGTGCCAGCTGCCACATATTTTTGGAAGAAAGGGGGTGGAACCTTTTCTTTGAGTCAAAAGACAATGGGAGACAGAGGTAAGAAGAGAGGTGGCATCCATATCCTAAATATGTTTTACAAAGATTAGTCAAGGATAAAAGTATAAGGGGATGGGAAATTTAAGGGGGCAGGAGGATAAGGTTAAGCAAAATAAAGGATGTGTAAAAATACTATATGGAATCCTACTGTGTTACAGTCTAATTAAGAGAATCTAAAGGGAGATACTGCGTAGTTTGGAACATACTGTTCATAGAAGCAAAACATTACTAAATAGAAATCGCAATATCAGGTACAGAATCCATCTATAGGAGTTGCTGTTGATCAAGGAAGTCCTAGAAACCTCCCTGGTTTCTCCATCTATTTTAATCCATGTGTATGATATTGTCGGTAATAATTCTAGTGGGTAACCAAGAAGAATGTCAAAGACCTGTAGTACTTTGTACACAGTTTGATGCTATGTCAGTCTTCCTAATAAACAGTAGTAAGTGTCCTCCATCCCTGAGGACCTATGGCTTTTCTAGGCCCACCTGTGTAATAGTGGCACAACTGTTAGGGGTGCGTATCTGCTCTCTGATTGGATTTAATACTCACCTTTAGAGGAAGGAATATATTTGATACTGTAACTTGGCTAAATATCCATGATTGGGAAGACTAAAAGCTTCATAGATGGGAAACACTTACTACTGTTGTCTAGGGAGACCAGCACAGCATCAACCTGTCCTTGAAATGTCTGTCTTTATACTAATAGACAAATGGTACTCTCAGCCTTTATTGTGGTAAGTTCATCATGGCCCCCAAATGACAAGAATGCCCTAAAGAAGACATTTATTCTACCTGCTCTGAGGCTTAGAAAACATTGTTAGATGGGGCAAAAAGAATGAATGAGCTGGAAGATGAGAAGAAGATTGCCATAATCACAGAGATCAGAAAAGAAACCCAGAAAACATGCAAGTGTTCATTTAAACTTTGCAAAATTGTATAATAAACCATAAGTCCAAGACCATGGCCCAGTGGATCTAATGAAACTACAGAAATCATCATCTCCCTGGGGTTCAGGAAATGTCAAGAACATGAAATTTCAAGGACACTAATTCAGAATAAGCCAGAGCTAAAGTTTTAGGATTTAGCTAATAATTTTGCTCAATATTTTAAAAGACATTTTAGTAATCTCTTAAATATTATAAATTAGAAATCTGCTTGATATTTTTTTTACTTCCTTAATTTTGTTATTTTTGAAGTATGAATAGCCACATTCAATTGACTTCAGGCCTGATTAGCTGCCAAGTGGAAGAGAAGAAAACGGAGAGTAGTGCTTTGATGGTCTTTTCCCCTTGTATCTGCTGTGCAGAATCTTCTAGAGTGACCTTCTGGCCACAGTGAATGGGGTTAACTAACAGATCTCAGGATTTTCTTCCTCCTCCCCTCATGAGCTTAGCTTTCAACCTCACTGTGCCCTCCTTTCTCCAACCTTAAAATGAAGATGCTTGGTTACTTGCCTGGAAGACTTGTGATAGACATTAAGTGTGAAGTACTCAGAACATGGCACATAGAAACGCTTTGAAAAGGAGTACTACAAGAGCACATGGTGGTCTCAGGAGCTAGACCTTTGGCCTTTTCTGGGACACAGCAGCAGAACTGAGGTCTGAATGGAATTCTCTGGAAGCCCTGCTCAGCAGGTGCATAGTTGCTCATTTCTGTTTACCTGGAGCCATGTGCTAGAATAATTGTCATGTGAAATAGCTAGGAACATTAATATAACTGTGGCCAAATTAGAAAGCTTTACTTAAAAGTTGAATTTGAATTTTTTATTTTTATTTTTTAAATAGAGAAGTTATAGAGCAATCTTCTGAGCTACTTAAATTCATTAAAATAGAAAAAGTTGTAAAAACTAGATTCCTGGGGTGCTGACCTTATCATGGCAGCCAAGGGACTGTTTCTTCATTTGGAAGAGCCAAGTTAATAGAAGGCTGCTGTAGTGACCATCACTGCAACAGAACCCTGATTTCTGTCTCAGGGAATGAACAGAACAACAGAATGGCGCCATTGACTTTGCACAACTGTTACGGCCTCAGGATCTCAGCACATAGCTTCTGACTTATGACTATGAAAGTCAATGTGAGTCCCTTCATAATCACCATAACCACTCCACATTGCCAGAGTCCTCCCCCAAAAGAAATGCATCTTTTACTCAAGATTATCTGAGACCCATATTCCAGCCATTTGTATTTGCTCTAGTATAAGACAAATAAGGAATATCTGTGATGAAACTGAGGTCAGGGAAGCAAAGCTATAGTGGAAAACATCAGTCTTGGCAAGCTTTGTCTTTTACACGGATGAGGAAGATGAGGAAGGCCATTAGTTTTCACATTCTCATACTCTGGGGACACAGCCCTTCATGTATCCTGTGAATTACTGGTTATTTCGTCAAGAATGCCTATGGAACCATTTTGGGATCTAGATGTCAGGTGACTCACTCTTTTATGTAGGTCTCCTGCAAAGAAGATAAACTAACCTACAGAAAACACACTGGATTTCTGCCCACCCCACCCAATTTTAGCTTTCAGAAATTCTAGCCCAACCTAAAATTCTCATGATGAATGGCTTCTCCAGGTATGATGTTGGCTCTGACAAAACCTGAGTAAGAGTCTGCGTAGCTGCCACTCCCCACCAAAGGAATCAACATGCAGAAAATGCAAAAGGATGATCACCCTGTTCCTTACGTGACACAATTTCCCTCTAGACAAATATTAGTCAATCTGGAAAGTTATCAAAAGAATCCCCACCCTCACTCAGGGCTACCAGTTTGACAGAAATCATCCTTATCAAAAACAAAAAACAAAACAAAAACAAAAAAACAATGGCCAGATTCTACATATTTGCCTGGTCTCTCAAGTTCATAAATATAACTATTTACTAAGGGTTCTGCTAAAAACAGCAACAAGGTATGAAGTGTATAACTATTGCTGTATGTAGACTCCAAAAACAAAAAAAAGGAAACAAAACCATCTCCTTGGAAATCTAAATGCTGATAAAAATATTAGTCACTTTCAAATACTGTGGAGAATGAATACTTACGTGATTTTTAAAATAAATTAATAATTTAATATATTAAATTATAATTAATATAAAAAACATACATATAAGTTATGTGAAGTAAAAGAATATATGTAACTTTGCTACAATGATGGAGGCCATCAATAATGAAAATACTGGGGAGTTATAGGCAGGCATAATTAAATTCTATATTATAGATAATTTTTTATTGATATATATATGATAGAAAATGTCTTAAAAGAAAGAAAATATTCTAGGCAGATACAGAGAAAAAGGTATGTGATAGAAAACATTCATTTCTTAGATGAACATGGTTAATGGAAAAATATGAGAAAATGTAATAAAATATAGAAGTTCATTATGGAAAATCACTGCTGTAAATGGCTATTAACCAGTCAATTTTCTCAAAATGAAAAGATCCACTACTACAAAGTTTATGGTTGTTCTACATAGACTTAACCTTGCCTTCTTGGTATGTACAGTCTAGAAGGGATTTGGCCAAGCTAACAGGCAGTAACATAACCACAGTGAGCAATTCAAGGCATGCTCAGAGCATATAGGATGCTCACCCTGCTATTCCAGGTATACTACTGAAGGAGACACCTAATGATTGTATATACCACCTTGCCTAAGAGCTAGCAATTGAAACAAACAAAAAGATGTTCAGTGGCAGATTGGAAGGCACATACCTGAAATAAGAAATTGTTGGCTTTGGACTGGCCATGAATGCCTATTAAAGTCTCCCTAAATTGAAGTCCATACTCTTCCGAATGACCTATGAGGAAACACATTGGTAGTTACCTCTATTTGAACTTGATACTCTTGGTATTGGTACTCATTATCAGGGATGTTCTGATACCAAATAATTATGATTGAAGTTAAAAGTTACAGTCTAACTCTAATACCATTAAATGCAACACACAAAGATGTCCAACTTCAAGAATACATCATTGTGTTTAAACTTCCTCATCAGACACTGTGCACAAGGAAAATGATGAGGCTCCTCCTCTGAGGAGTCTATGTCTTATGTTGACTTTGCTCTTCTCTGCTCTCCATCATTCTGGCATTCTTGGTGCATATGCAAAATGATGAAGAATTAGATGGCACAGTTTTTGCTTCCAAAGAGAATTATATTTCCCTAGATAAGAGGGTCAGTTGACCTAAAGAAAGAAAAATGAAGCACAATAACTGCTTTGTATACATAAGTTTAATTAGCATACTTAGGAACCACCACATTTTCTCTAATGACTATCCTATCAGATTAGTAATGACTTCCTCAAACACCTTTTCCTTGAAAATAAGGTTTTCTAAAAATGTGTAGAGTTTGGATGAAGCCAGAAGAGAGAGAGAGAAACTGGGGGAGAGAATTTTACACAAAGAAGTCAGTCAGGAGAAAGCTTCAGAGACAATCATGACCCTTTAGTCCCCAGATGACACTGGGCCTATCTAAAATGACGGATCATTTGTGGAGAAAGTAATTTATCTGAATTGGTTAGCTGGGATGAAGTAAAGAAACATGAAAAAGTGGAGTCGTACAACAGTGTGAAAGTGAAAGGCTGTAAGGAAAAGACCCTGGAAAGTGACAACAAAATCCAGTGCTTATTCTAACACCACCACCACAGGCACAGGAAACAGAAAAACAGCCTTGCTTATTCTTTGATGTGAAATGAAAAACAGGAGCTAATAACAAGACTGGGGGGGGTGGGAGACATGGAAAGATGGAGAAGGAGAGAGGGAGAGAGGAAAGATAAGAGGGAGAGAGAGAGGTAGGGAAGGATGGAGGTAGAAAGAGAGAGATAGAGAAGCAAAGGCAAGGGGATGCTTGAGTAGCAATGTAAATAACTTCAGTTGATGGAGGGAAAAAGACAAAGATGGTGACATTTGTCTTACTGCCCCAGGATAATGAGATATTAAAGCAGAGATATTTCCTTATAAGGTATAAGTAAAATATATGATCAAGAAAGAGCAGAGTTCTGCATCCGTATATTTATATGACTTTCTTTTTAAAAAAAATTGTATTACATTTTCTATGTGTATGTGTGTGTGTCCTTCCTGCTCTTTTCAACTCTTCTTTCCCTTCCCTACCCTCTCATTCCACTAATGCTTACTGGGCACTATTTTCTGAGGTGAGCTCTGTGGGTGAACAGTAGATAGATAGCAGAAGACACACACACACACATGCCAATCACACTGAGTTGCATTAGGTTAACACATGTAGCAAGGGACAGGATTGTCTGGAAGAAAAGCCCCGCAACAGCCTGGAGGTGGAGTAAGGGCTCCCTTAGCTAAACAAGGAAACAAACAAGCATAGCTTAGTCCAATGAAGCAGGGCAGAAAGAATAGAGCAATTTGCCTTTAGATTTAGAGGTTCAAGTTAGACCTTTGCTATACAGGAGATGGATTAAAGAATCACAACCAGCTACGTATGTGTTTACATGTTCATCTATGTATCATGAGTTGCATGTGAAAAATCAAGATGACTCGTAAGTGTCAGCTCTTACCTTCCAGCACTTTGGTCTCAGAGATTGAACTCAGGTTGTCTGGTCAGGCTTGGTGACAAGCACCCTGACCACTGAGCCATCTCACCGGCCCACGTAAGTTTCTCTTAAAGGAAAAGGGCAGAATAGGGATTATGGCAACCCTTTGTTTGCAGAAGAATTTTTAGTTTAAAGCAAACATAAATCAAGTGTGTCCTGTGGTACGAAAAAGACCAAGTAGTTTGCAGGTGTGAAGGTCTTAGAACCACTTTCTGCACAGAATCCTTCATCCCATGGTGTCCTGGGAAGCAGTAGCCACAGGGATGTGTGTAAAGCGGAGGTGAAGCAGCAGGGTGAAAGCAATTACATCATGCATCTCATGCTATGAGACTAAGCGAACATGATCCATGACACTACAGAACTCCTGCCTCAGATCTTACTGACCGAAGGGAATCTTCAAAGAGTACATCATCTTCTTCAAAGAGTAGCAGAAACCTGTTTGCTTAGTCTTTTGCAGAAGATGATGTAGTTAGTAGCTGGTTGTGATTCTTTAATCTATCTCCTCTATAGCAAAGGTTTAACCCAAACCTCTAAATCTAAAGGCAAACTTGCTCCCTTCTTTCTGCCCAGCTTCATCGGACTAAGCTATGCTTGTTTTGTTCCCTGTTTAGCTAAGGGAGCCCTTACTCCACTTCCAGGCTGTTGCAGGGTCTTTCTTCCACACAGACCTGTCCCTTGCTACATGCTCTAACCTAATGTACTTCAGTGTGAATGGTATGTGTGTGTGAGTGTGTGTGTGTGCATCCTGCTATCTCTTTAATTCCATTATACACCCGCAGAGGCTGCCACAGAAAATAGTGCCCAGTAAGCATTAGTGGAATGAGAGTCTAGGGAAGGAAAATGGGAGGTGAGAAGGGAAGGAAGAAGAGAAGGAAGAATGGAAATGGAAGTAATGAAACTAGAAATGTCCTCCTGATATTACAATCAACACAACTTCCTTCCACCCCAGGGGATGAACAGGACAGCAGATGATGCCTACCAGCTAATTCTATACCAAAAATAAAGAAGATATTAGCAAATTGATTCCCTCACATCCTTGAGGTTTTCAAGAAGTTTTTATACACATTTTCTTTTTTTATTTTTGCAAACAAATCACCTTTTATTGAAGGGAAATAGAAATGGACACATCTCCAGAGCAAAGGCAGCAAGCAGTCTTGGAGATAGCCAAGTTCCACTGCCATTGGTGCAGTCCTCATGGAGGCCTCGCTGGGAGGGTGGAGGTGGGGTGGGGAGGGGGCAGAAGGAAATGCTGATGTAGAAAAGAGGTTTGCTACAGGGCAGAGCTGGAAATAAAGTAACAGGTAAGAAGCTACATCTCTCTTTGATGTCTAAGGGATAAATGCAGTTTGATAACTCATTTAAAAAAAAAAAAACCACAACTCAGAGATTTTCAATTGAGTACTGAAGAATACATTCTGACACTAAAACCATATTTCACATGGGTCACATGAGACAATTGACTTTAGCTGTAATGTTGGAAATTCTGCAGATATATTGAGTAAATCCCTGAGTTCACATCTAGAAAAGCATTCAGTCATCACTGCTGAGGGTTGTGTCTCCCATCATCAAATCCTCGCCCACAGCTGGAGTACCTGACATAGCCTAAGAGACAAGCTGATGCTTAGCGAATGAATGTCTGCACATGCGGCATTTCCACTAACAGGAGATGAAGCAATAGAGATAAGTAGCCCTGCACTCCTGCCAGGTAAGATGCTCTCGCTGACTCATGAGCTGCCGTGACTTCTTGGTGGACACCATATGCTGAGCTGTTCTCGGCAACATTGTTTATTATGCTTTCATATTAGGAAGTTAAAACAGCAAAAGAATATTAATATAATTAGCCTTGGACATGGGAGTAAGCCCACGCACAATTTAGTGCTTGTTAACAGCCCGTGACGAAGGCAGAAATCATCAAAAAAAGCAAGCTATTAGGCTGAGAGTGTAATTGTCAACAGAAATACTATCTCCTCATCTGCTGGGCATTAGCCAGTGGAGGGACCTCAGTGGTAACGCTCATCTTCAGAGGTCATGCTAATGTTCTGGGTGGCAGATCTCCAACTCAACCTTTCTTCTTCTCTGCTCCCCACACAGGCTCAACAGCATTTTTACTAGAGAAATAACAGGCTTTGGGGAATTCTACCCCGCCCCAAGGCCTACAGATGCCCAGGTGACCTTTCCTTTCTCTCTTCCCTGGTCCCTGAGGAAGGTGAGTCTCTATCCATGAGACACACTGATGACATCCCCCACAGCCATCTTCCAAGAAGCTTCCTGTTCACACCCAGGCCTTCTGGTTCAAACCGGTTCACCTCCCAGCAGTGAATGGGCACTTGCCATCCTTACAACTCCCTCACCCCCCACCCCCCACCTCTTACTTAGTTCATCCCTTTCTCAGACTTTTCAGAAGAGAAGTTAACTTTCTCATTCTTTTAGATCACTCCTCAGTTAGTGATCCTCTGCCCTTGAACTTGCCAATTCACCAAAAGCTACAATGACGGACACTGTTGAAACCTTGCAAACTAGTTGGTCACTGAACTAGTCACTCCAGATCTCTTTCTGGGTGTAACTCTCCACAGCGACGGTCCCCGCTTTCTCCCTGCACCACCCCATTGGGCAGAAGGCCAACTCAATGTTGCTCTCTTACTCTGCTCAGAGACAATGACTGTTTTCATCTGTTAAAGAAATCTGTTTATGTTTGGAAAAACCCATGAGGAAATGTGATACTCCATAAATATAATGATAAAAATATTTAAAAATGAGAGTTTGAATAGAGGTACCCCATATGGATAGATAAAGTGTTCCCCAAAGCCATAGGTTATTAAATGAGTATACCAGTGTCTGGGTCCTTGTGAGTTGTTAGCTAGGAAGGCCATTGAGTTACACAAACAATACAATCAATTGTCATTGCTGTTGGATGCTCACAGAAGAGATACTAAGACCCTAATATGAAAAGGCCAAATGCCTTGCTCATAGGATATAGAAAAATCGACTTATCCTTGTCTGGGGGCCTCCTCTTTGCTGGCTCGCTTTCACAGTTCCAGAAGGTGCTCTGGAGGCTGCTGAGAGAAAATGAATACCAACCGACTTAACTTTGCTGTGGACTCTGTCTGCAACCATACAGATGGGCACAATAATGGGAAGTCTGTTATAGCGATAAGCCATCCACTTTCTGATTGGATTTGATCCTTGTTCCTCAAGAGGGAATTCACACATGGAGCTATAAACCTAATTAAATGCTGATGAGGAGACAGACAGTATGGGGGAAGCTACTCCCAGAATTTTTGCCAGACGGACATGATATGTCTGTTAACTTGCCTTCTAAGTAACTGTGCATGCTCACAGGTTAGTATTGCTATCAGCTTTTGTCAGAGAAACTTCTTTTGGTCATGCTCAGTGATGATTGCAAAGATCTGTAAGTGGCCAAAGTGCTGATAATAAATGGTTACCGAATGTCTCCACATAAATGGAGCATCCGTACAACCCCTGACAAGGCTCAGAAAATATCACAGAATGAGCTGAATGAATGAAAGAGCAGAGGGGGGTTACGGAATGCTGACTTCTGTGCATGATGTGACTTCTGCACTACTTTTTAAGAAGATTTATATTATTTTTAATTATGTGTATCTGAGTGTATGAGTTTGAGTATGTACATGTGAATGCCGATTCATACAAAGGCCAGAAGAGTGCTTTAGATGACCTGGAGCTGGAGTTACAGGTGGATGTAACTCGGCCAACATAGGTGCTAAGAACTAAAAAGATGCTAGTGACTGTTTTGTACTGCTGGGTCATCTCTCCAGGCTCATTGCAACTGCGATTGCCTGTGTAAGACTGGCCCAAGCTGGAGCCTGTCAGCACTTTGTAATGGAAGGGGTGAGGGTCTGACCAGGCCTTACCTGCTCCTGAGAATTCATCATAGTCAATGGTTGATATGGAGAAAACATTTTCTTCAATGCTGTAGTCACAGGAAGTTGCCCAGATTCCTGAAAATCAGTCATCACCCATGCTCTGACAAACAATCCTAATAAAACACACAAAGAAGTCAAGAAAGCGTGAGGGTGGCTGTTTGGGAAAGGAGGGGGTGATGGAAGCAGTTGGGAATAAGAGAGAGAAACTAGGACAGACTTGATCAAAATACATTACATCCATGTATAAATATATCAATGAAACTCGGTGCTTAATATATGTTAATGGAATAGTCCTTAATATATGTTAATGAAAACATTGATGGGGATTGGAAGATGGTTCAGGGGTGAGCACACTTGCTGCACATGCATGAGACCCTATGTTCCCATCCCCAGTAACCAACCACGTAAAAAGTCAGGCATGACTATGTTCTGCTATAGTCCCAGCACCGAGGGAGAGCAAGGCAGAAAGAAAGATGAGGCTTGCTGGCTACCAGTGGGCTGAAAAATGACAAACTCTGGGTCAGTAAGAAATTTTTTCTAGGGAAATAAACAGAGAGAAATAGAGAGCCTCTGATTCCTTCCCTGTCCTCCACATGTGTGCACAGGTATGTGATCTTGTGTTCTGACATGCACAAACATACTTACTCCATACACGTGGAAAAACATTTCTAAAAGTCAATTCATTCTTTTTCCAATGTAGTTCAATTTTTCACACTTCTGCCTTCCTTTTAGGTGCATTAGCTTATTCCTGAGTTACTGTCTTACAGATATACATCAGTACTTGGGATGTAGGACAGATAGCACATGTAATAGAGGAAGAAAGATACGAAAGAAACTCCTGATGGGTATAGAGTACATCAAAAGAAGCATGAATACTTGTTGATCTGTGATGTGTGAATACAAGGTACAAAATTAGAAGCAGTACTATATACAGATGGTTCTGTTTTAGACACCAGGAAGTTTAGGACATGAGGTTGCCTTGACGATTATCTTTAAATTAAATAAAAAGGACAGGAATTAGATGCATTTCCTAAAATTTGTATACAACACAGTATAAAAATAAATCTCTAATCCACAACTTCAAGTCCAGTGACTAACATGTAACATATCATAGCATTTATTTCTGCAAAGGCTAATGTATGAATAATTAATTAATAAGTATAAGAGAAGTGGTTGAGGATTTCTTACATGTCAGAAACATTCCAGGAGTGCAAGGAATAAGCCAATGGTGGTCCCTGTTCTCATGGGACAGATGATCAAATAACTGCTAGGAAGAAAGATAAGACAGTATATAGAGAACAAGAGGCTGAAGAGGAATGTGTTGTTTGTTAGACAAGTTGATTCTCTCATTTGGAGTCTTAGTGTCCCCCAAAGTCCTGTGAGTTAAAGACTTGATTGCCATCCCATGGGTGTATTAAGAGAAAACAGTTAAGACAGGATTGGGCAGGAATAAGGTGCATCGTGGGGGCCATGCCCTTGAAGAGAATATTGAGGCCCAGCCCCTCCCCGATCTGTCTCTTGCTCCAGTTGATCACCTCAGGTTTTGCTGCTGCAGCTGTTTCCTGAAAAGGAGTTTACTGTATAGCTTCTGCTGGTCTCAGACTCACTATGTAATTTATACCTGCAATCCTCCTGCCTCCACTTCTCCATTAGTGGATATAGGCACATGCGACTGTTCAAAACCCTGAACTCAGTTTCAACTTCCTCCTATCTCCCTATTGCAACATGGTTCTAACACTTTTTCTTTGGTTTAGCACCGGAGAACCAGCGGAGCAAGAGAGAAGCCGAGAGGAGGAAGAAGGTTCCCAGC